>JANHFO010003233.1:153989-171990 GCA_032468095.1 Pareas carinatus
CTCCCGAAGCTGCGTGGAGGCCGAAAAAACCTCCGACCGGCCTTGGGGAAGCTTCTCCTGAAGCCCACAGGCCTCTAAAGAGGAGTCCCCCAGGCCCCTCCATCATTTTTTCTGCCTCCGCGGAGCTTCAGGAGGCCTATGGAGCGACCATCTGGGCTGCTTTGAGGCATTCCGGAGCTCCGTGGGGGCCGAGAAATCGAGCGACGGGCCCGGGGGATGGCTCCAGAGAGGCCCGCGGCCCTCATTGGAAGCTTGTCCCAGGCCCGGGGATAAATTTGGCATGGAGAGGGAGAGTGGGAAGAGGGAGAGTGGGACCCCAGTTACCTACCCTGCTGCTCCTTGCCTGGCTGCTCCCAGCTCCGCCATGATTGTGGGTGCAACTGACTTCGCCTTCGAATAATGGATGGCCCTTCCCACTGCATCCTCCGATTGTCCCAGCACAGGTTGGCTCCTCCCCTTTGACTAAAATCTAAATAACTTCCAAAATTAAAATTTTTAACGATTTATAATAGTTACATTTTGGTCCAGGAATGGAATCCAAGGTATGTAGGAATTTTCAGTACTGTAGCTTCTATGATTTCTGAGAAATAGCGGTGAGTCAGGCATCAGTGAGTGGGAAATGACTGGATTTTTCACAAATATATATATAGATTATATGTATTATATATGTGAACAGTAGGAAGGAAGCATTTAACTCTAAAAAGATCTCTTTCTATGAGATTGCACTAAGTAGTTTTGAATTCTTCATATGTTATAATTAAACATTTAAAGGAGAAACAGGATAATGCATGTTAGAATAATCCTTGCTCTATATCAGTGAAGGCTAACCTTTTAGACACCAAGTGCCCAGATGGGTCGCGAGTAGTGAGTTTCAGCTGGCGACATGATCACCTGGTGCTGCTACTCTGAGCATGTGCATTGCCCAGTGACATCATCGCCCAGTGCTGCTAGTTTTTTTCTGAGGATATGCATGGCCCAGTGACATCATTGCCCTGTGCTGCTAGTTTTTTTCTGAGCATATGCATGGCTCCGTGACATCATTGCCTGGCACCACTATTCCTTTCTGAGCATGTTCAGCTCTGGAGCAATGCTGGGGCGACTTGGCTTGCATCCCAATAGAGAGGGCTCTGTGTGCCCACTGTGGCACCTGTGCCATAGGTTCGCCATCACTGCTCTCTATATATTTTAGTGTGCTCTGTGAATAATCTATGCATACGTTTCATGCTAGTGGGATATTCTTGAACATGAAAGAGCCACATTATTTTCAATAGAGCTTAGTTTTCAAGCATTTAGGGTGTCCTGCTTGAGGAGGGGATTGGACTAGAAGACTGCCAAGGTCCCTTCCAACTCCATGATTCTTTCAAACATCAGCTCTTTAATTGAATTATTACCATTATAATCCACTAAGCTAACCTTGTGATCACAAATCCAGTCCAATTTAGAACCCAAAACTCACTGGAAAACAACATCTAAATAAGAAAACTCATTAAGAAGTCAGAAGACAAGTCAAAGTCAAATGCCAGAACTAGCTAGGAATTTATTTTATTTTATTTTATTTATTTATTTTATTTATTTAATTAGTCAAGCATGTATGAGAAAACAAGTATAAGTATCAACATACCATATAAACATATAGGTATAAACAGGTATAAATATATGCATAATAAATGAGTACGAATAAATGGGAACAGTAGGACAGGAACAATAGGCACACTGGTGTGCTTATGCACGCCCCCTTACAGACCTCTTAGGTATGGAGTAAGGTCCACGGTAGGCAGTTTAAAGTTTTGGGGGTTTGAGGATGTAACAACAGCGTCAATTAGTGAGTTCCAGGCATTGACCATTCTGTCGCTAAAGTTGTATTTTCAGCAATTGAGTTTGTAGTGGTTTACTTTGAGTTTGTATCTATTGTTAGCCTGTTATTATTATTGTGGTTGAAACTGAAGTTGTCATTGACAGGTAGAACATTGTAGCAGACAATTTTGTGTACTAAGGTTAGGTCAGACCGTAGGCGGCATAGTTCTAAGTAGTCTAGGTCCAGAATTTCAAGCCTAGTGGCTTAAGGTATTCTATTGTGGGCTGAGGAGCGGAGTACTCTTATTTTATTTATGTATTTATTTATTTATTTATTTATTTATTTATTTATTTATTTATTTATTTATTTATTTATTTATTTATTTATTTATTTATTCATTCATTCATTCATTCATTCATTCATTCATTTATAAAATGTGTATGCTGCCCCTCTCCGGAGACTCAGGGCGGCTCACAACATATTAAAAACATATAAAAACAAAATACACATTTATGTAAGAAAAGAAAAAGTCCCCAAAATGAGAAGGCGTTAAAATGGCTCGTGGCACATTCATAACATTTGTGGCCTAATCTCGCCAACTAGCAAGCGAGTTCAGCTGCCCAGGCCTGCCAGAAGAGCCAAGTCTTCAAAGCTTTTCGGAAGGCTAATAGGATGAGAATGGTTCGGATTTCAGAGGGTAATTGGTTCCAGAGAGCTGGGGCAGCCACAGAGAAGGCCCTCCACTGCGGGCCCACCAGCCGGCATTGTTTAGCTGATGGGACCGGGAGGAGACCAACTCTGTGGGATCTCACCGGTCGCTGGGAGCTGTGTGGTAAAATATCTCTGAACTTGTTCTATTATATTAATGTCCGTTATACAATGTGAATTCCAGGGAGATGAGCTGTATTCTAGAATTGGTCTGGCAAAGATTTTATATGTCCTGGTTTGCAGTTCAAGAAAAGAAAAGAAGCTTCACAAAATTAGGTTAAAAACTCTTAATGCCTTTTTGGCAATGCTGTTACAGTGAGCTCTGGGTCTTAGATCAGGAGTCCTCATAGATTGGCATTATCTCAAAGCTCTTTGTCATGTGCAAGTTGTTTCCTAAATGACTTTAACTAAGTACTGTTTGTCAAATCTGTTTTTTTTAATCAGGTTATCTCCAAGTAGTTTTGCATAGCTAAGCACTCTAATACTTTACCATGTTTTGACTTTCAAGCATTCTAATACTTTACCATGTTTTGACTTTCAAGCTGTACAAGGTGGTTACCTTTAGTACTCAGTGGAGGAAGCTCCTGGTAAGTTTGCATCTGCTGACATCCAGGCAGAAGGTGTGGGTTCTGTTGCTGCAATTTCAAGATTTGTTTCTTGGTTGTCTCTGTCTTGGGAGGATAATCTATAAATGATCATAATAACCAATGGGAATCAATGCATCTGATACCAATTTGTCAAGTGGTAAACTGTGTGTTAATGCTGCTTTATGAAACTATAACTATGTGAGTCAGCTATTATCTCACTTTCACCACTACATTCAGGTACATCTTATCATGTCAGTTAAATATAATTCCTCTGGGAAATCCAAATAAATGACAAATTATATACATTGGATTTCTCAAGTAAGATACTCATAGACCTGGGACAATCAAGCAGTGATAGCTCTTAAGAGTTGCAAATGGAATACAGGTAGCCCTTAACTTGTAGCCACAATTTTGGTCATAAGTTATTGTGGTTTAAGTTAACACATCATGTGTCCAGACTCTATTTTATGACCATTTTTATGATGTAAAGCAAGTCACCAGGGCTATTAAGAAAATGATGTGGTTGTTAAATAAATATATTCTTCTGAATGGGTATTTTTGCTGGAGACCAGTAAAATATGTCACAAATTGTGGTGATATGACTGCAAGATGCTGCAATTGGTCATAAATGCAAACTAGTTGCCTGTGATTACATGACCAGTGTTTTGTGTGGCATTTGTAACTCTGAAGACAGATTGTAAATAGTTTTTTAAAAGTCTGTTATAACTTTTAACAGTTATTAAACAACTGGTTGTAAATTAGGAACTGCCTGTAAATCAAGATAACAATACAAATTGGGCACAACAAATACATTTGGGAGGGCCTTTACACTAAGATTATATATCTTACCGTCAGCAATACTGGAGGGTAAATACTGCAAAAATCCCATAACACAAAAGGCCTTATTCTAGTCAATGGGAACACTGAATCATAGGATGATACCCTGCTTTACTGCAGTTTTTATCAATACCAATATCTCTTCTACATGTGCTTCTTCTTTGGACAGATAAAGATTCAAAGATACCGTTTGCTGTTACAAAGATTGTAGCTTGTAGAATTCATGCATTGACGACAAAAGGATCCATTCCTTTTCTGGGTCTCAACCATTCAGATTATTATTTTGTCTTTAAAATTAAGCCAAGCAATTGCTACTTCCAAGAGTGGAATGCTAATCATACAGTATTTATTTCAAAGCTCACAGATTGTAAATTAAAAGGCAAGAGAATAATTTAAATTAGTTTTTGAAATGAAAAAGTTCCATTGATTTAAAAAATGAGTCCAAATCAAAAGAGTACAGAAGGAAGCAAACAAAAGAAAGATGGAGAAGTCCAAAGTAGGGAATGACAAGAGATCAACAGGGTGGACTTTCATAGTGGAGGATCTCAACTTGCACATATCTATCTACACATCGACCAGGATCATACTGCTGGAATATTTCTTTGAAGAGCAACAATATCATACATAAGGCTGTTTAGTGGATCTAGAGGGCAGAAATCAGAATGCATGAAAGGGCATACTAAAAGGTAAATAGCTGAAAAGACCAACTGCATCATTTGGAACTGACAGAAGCTGTTACAAAAACCTCTTTCAGAAGCAACCTCACAAATTTCAATGGCATGATAGTGATATCCTGTTGGCAACTACAGGAAGTTAGCTTGGGATGAGTTTTTGGAGCCTGAGGGCTTTTCAAAACAGACATCTTTTTGAGTATTGATTTTTAAAAATCATTATGGGGTACATCTTATTCCACAGATATTTACAGCATAAAATGGGCATATTTAGCTTCAGTTATTTTTTATTATTTTTAATTTTTAAACGGCAGAAAACTGACCTTTGTTTGGAAGCCATTATATATTCTGCTGCCCATGCATCTAACATATAACGTCATTTAATGATTATGAACTAAGCCCTGATTTTGTCCTAACAGAATGTCTGTCTATTCAAGTCATATCCCAATGAGTTTCTTTCCTAAATCAGTTCTTTCTCTCATGAGATTATATTGTGTCTGAGATAAATAAATACATCTGCTTGAAATCCCATCTTCCCTTTCATTAACTTCATTGATAATAATGTATTTGTCCTTCAAAGTGGTGCAAATAGGATCATCCGGCTCCACATATTAAATGCTGGCTATTCTGATTAGTTCCTTTCAGTCATAAAAGGAATTACTTGCAGTCCTTTCTGTCTTCACACCTCGGCAGTGAATGAGAAGATATATTAAGAGATACTTGAATCTCTCTCATACCCTGTAATTAGCACATATAGCAAAATAACTCACAAAAAGTGATAATTCCTTAGTCATTTATCTTATTGTTGTTTGCAAGCCAAAAAAATTTCTTTATGATTTCATTAGCAGCCTCTTTGTAAATGAGTTCTGAGCTTGCTGAAACCTCAATCACCTTTTGAGAAAATTACTTATTCTCAGATTTGTTACAGTTCCTTCAAAACAAAGAAGCTTTTATGAGAACACAGCACCCTTCCCTCCTCAAAAAGAAACCTTCTCAATTTGAGACCATGAGACAAACTTCTAGGCTAGGAATTATCTAGATTTTAAAACATCCTCCTATATGTTTTCGTAGATTTTAGTAGTATCAGACATCTTAAGTCTACATAAAATCAGGCTGTCTCAATAAATGGAAGCAAACTTTAGAGATCTAATTGTAGAATTGTAGAAATACAAAAGAATCTCCCATAATCTTATTGGGGGTGTTTTATACTAGCAGTTCTTTGGCAGGATAAATCTAGCAAAAACAAAGTCTGGCTTGCATCTTTTTTCAAAAAGAAATCTGATTTTGGGAAAGTTACAAGGTAGTTGTGGTTCCTTGCTGTGGTCTACATGTTCACAAGTACATAAAAATCTTTTGTGAGGTTGAGTTTCCTTTGCAGAATTTTTTGGAATGTGGCCTGCAGCTAGAGCCATAATTGGTTCAGAAAGTGCTTCAAGAAAAAAAAAAGTGACGTTGAAAGCGAGTCCCTCACTGCTATGAGCACACAGGGGGCTTTTTTTCTGTGAAAAAAGCAAGTAAAAAAACCCTCAAGAATTATAACAAAGAAATTTAAAAACTGTTTTGCTCCTAATCAGATCAGAGAATTTATGTCTGGATACCTTATTATGAATTCAGATATAAATTTTCTGGAGCAGAAATTAGTCCTGGAAAACAGGCAATGAAATGAATTGTACCTCCTGCTTTAATTGCAGTTGTATCTCACTTTAAATATGAGACTATCAGAGCAGATCATATTGCCTTATTCTATATTTTATTCACTAAAAGAAATGTTGTCTATAGGGTATAGTTTGCCAAAAGTCACTGGAGAGTTTCATGGCTGAGTAGGAATTTAAACCTGTCCGGCAGTCTATTCATTAAACTAGATTGACATCTTTGTGAACTTCTCTTCCCAGTAATAGGAAAGAAGGTTGTATAAAAGAAATAGAACAAGAAACAACAGTAAAAAAGTTGTTCATAGAGAAGCGGAAAACTATGTCTTCCCAGCATTTAGTAAGGCGTGATGGAATAGCTTCCTCTGGATATAGCTTATTTATATTCTGTAATTTCAATATGAGATTTATTAAATAAATAATAGTAGATGGACTCTCCCTCTATCACTATTCAAAATCTAAGAAAAACCTCTGAGTCCATTGAAATCTGATGTTGAACCAGTGCACAAAAGAAAGTGTTAAATCTTCCAGAATAGTTATGCAGCCCCACTGGAGTCAGCAAAGGTCAAGAAAATGTATGCATGTCATGATATTATCATGTAAATTTGTACAATCCGTTCAATGTAGTCATTATTCTGTCATATGATGGCAAACTCTTAGGCAATATGCCCTGGTGTAATATCTATGCTCGACAACAACAAAAGCGCACTGCAATTTTTAAGTAATTTTTTTAAGTGAAAAGGAAAGCTTTGAATATGTATGTATCACTTAAATTTTTTTTTTGAAATTACATGCTGAACATATCCAGAAAATTATTTTCTAGACTTGTAGATCTTAATGAATCAAAAATAAACAATGAATACATTTATGGTTATAATTGAAGACTTAACTATTAAATATACTGTATATTTGCATTTATGAAATATAAACGGATAGTTAATAACTGTTACGAGAAAAACAGGAATCAAGATTTTACTCAAGCAGAAGTCACAAAATTGAGGTGGCAAAAAGGGAGAGGTTTGACAGGAGGGAATTAAGTCCGGAATTATAATTAATATTTTAACTATTAGTAAACCATCTTTTTTGATGTTTCCAGTAAGCAAGATAATGTTAAGATATCACAAAAACTTAAATTTAAAATACGAACAATTTTGATTATTCTCCCTAGAGTATGTTTAACAGTTGTTTGAACCATGGCAATATGTGACTCATGATTGAGGAACATCTATGAGAGACTTGCTTGTTATTTTTTAATATAGTTGACTATAAGAAAAAAACTTAAAATTATAAAATAATAATTAATCATTTGCCTATAAGCTTATAATTTTTTGCCAGTTATGAGGAATTTATTTGTGGGTACCTAGATATAATAAGAAGGTGATTCTGTGTACAAACGTACTCTAAATATAATTATATTTCTCTTTTATTTTACACACACGCACATACCTTAATAAAATTTCCTGACTATTGGAGGAAGAATTTAATGAACAGTCTCAGAGTGACAAACATTAAGAAAGAAAATGGACAAGTGATTTATTTATAGCAGGAATACGATGATTTTAAACTTCTGAGACTGTAATTTAAAGACTGATAGGGGCGCATGGTGGCTCAGCAGATAAGATGCTGATCTTGTTGATCGGAAGGTTGGCAGTTCAGCAGTTTGTATCCCTAGCGCTGTGTAACGGAATGAGCTCCCATTATTTGCCCCAGCTTCTGCCAACCTAGCAGTTTGAAAGCATGTAAAAATGCAAGTAGAAAAATAGGACCACTTTAGTGGGAAGGTACAGTGCTCCATGTATCTTAGGCATTTAGTCATGATGGCCACATGACCATGAGGATATCTTCGGACAATGTTGGCTCTTTGGCTTAAAAACAGAGATAAGCATCGCCCCTAGAGTTGGACCGACTATCATGCATGGGTGGGGAGAATCTTTACCTTTTTAATGCATAAGAGGGGAAAAAAGAAATAAAAAGAAAAAAGAAATAAAAAGAAATAAAAAACAGACAACTTATTCAGTTATTCTAGTTTATTTTTAAGTAAGGTAAAATCTGTTCTTTCCACTTCTTTCTGCAGAAAAACAAACTCCTTCAGATGTAAATGGGAAGCCTTTGCTGAATGTCAAGTTGCTTCACACAACATTTTTCAAATCGTTGTCTTTAAACTTTTCAGTTTCCTAGAAGACCAATAAAGGGGCTTGTTTCATAGAAGGTTGCCTAGTGAGCCCTGACGTCAAACTCTGCCTCCCTGCAGGGTTACAACATTTGATGAAAAAGATTTTATAAACCTCTCTTCTGTGAAAACAGATTGCATTGTTGGCCTATTGATTCTATCTTGGTTTCAAAGAGAGTGTCTACAAGAAAAGAAAAGGAGAATATACTAAAAAAAACATTTACAGTTTTAAGGAGCAAGTTATCTATACCTACTGTCACAATGCAATTCACTGAGTAATTGGCCCCATAATGGTGCGGTTCTAAGCACTAATTGCCAGCATGGCTGGTTGATCTCAACACACTTGAAATTGCACCAACCTGGGGAAAGATGGCCTAGTGCAGTGATGGGCATGCAGAACCTTCTCTGCTGGCACGTGAGCCAAATTGCCCTAGCATCGCCCCAGAGCTAATCATACTCAGAAATGAATAGCAGTGCCAGGCAATGATGTTACAGGGCCATGTGCATGCTCAGAAAGAGAGTAGTGGCACCAAGTGTTGACATCACAGAGCCATGTGCATGCTCAGTAAGGAAGTAGCGACCCCAGGTGATGACATCACAAGCCATGACTCATTAGCTGTGATTCGTTCAGGCACTCGGTGTCTGAAAGGTTAGCCATCACTGGCCTAGTGTGTTCCAGAATTGCTAGTACATTTTTCTCATGCTCACTCCCGTTCGCACCTTTACATTCAAGAGAACCAGGGAGGGTCAAGTATTAGATGCCTTCTCAAATTGCATTCCTGCTTTGGACTCAGATTTCTCTGATCTGATAGTTGTTTGGGTTGTTCCCCTTCTTCTTATTCCTCAAGGTTATTCACACTGTCATTACAGTCTGTATTATTTTATTTATTTATTTTATTTTAATAAATTTGTATACTGCCCTTCTCCCGAAGGACTCAGTGTGGTGAACAGCCAATAAAAACACAACAATATCAACAATAAAACCAGATTAAAATTATTATATTGGTTGGCCAAATTTAAAACAATTTAAAACTTCTGCTTCCACTCCTGGTCAAAGGAGGGCAGGGAAGTCGTAGTTTCAGCTTCCAAAGTCCTTTTCTTCAACGTTTCGGGGGCCCTCGAGGCTCTAAAAACAACCTGGCGGGTTGTTTAACGAGAGTGCGATAGAGGCTCAATTCGACAGTGGCCGGCATGAAAGCGTTTCTGTCCTTGCCCTTTTTCGCCAGGCAAATGAAGAGGCGCTGAGATGTCATTGAGACCAGGATCATGGAACATGAAAACTAAGAACGAACGGAAGCAAGAAAATGAAATAAAAAGCACCAGTCAGGACTATGAGGCATTAAATACAATTCCTACAAGTTTATTGAAAAAAGGGGTATATTAAGAGGTGAGCGAAATTTTATCCTTAAATAGTGAAAAAGCAGCATTCTGGCATGATTGGGGAAAGAAAAAGAGGAAGAAAATGGCATATTGAAGGGAAACCCCCGAGAACGTTTAAGAATACCCCTGTGGCTGCTGCCAAACCCCCCATGGCCAAAGATCCCCTACCCATGCTGCTGTCATCATGTCCAGGGAGCAACCTGCTTGCCTCCAGGCTCAGCCTGCAGCCATATCCAGTTAAGTCACAGGCCATATCTGACTCTTGGGCCACCAGTCTGGCATCTACAGTCTAGATGATGTTTCACTGAGCAAGATTTGGGGTAGAATTTCGTAGAATTATAGAGCTAGAAGAGGCCTTGCTCTTCATCAAGCTCTACCTAATGTACTAATCATTCAAATCAAAAAGGAGGCCTCTTAGAACCTCAATTGATTGTTAGGACTTGAAAGACTAGAAAGGTATGCTTCAATTATGAATTCAGAGTAGCTTGTATAGTATTTATCTTTTCTAGCCACTATCAACAAGCTGCATTTTATCTTACATCTTATTTTTTCTCACATAACTAGTCAAAAGTTAAAATTTTGCAGGATTGTAAATTTGTAGAATATATTTAAAGAGAAAAATATAGTTCAACACTAAGATTAGTAATTATTTTACTGCTTTTCAAAAGTGGAAGTAGCCGCTTTCACTTGAAAGATAGTTTCAGAATTCAGCCGCCTGAGGTTGATAATGAGGAGATAGAGCCAAATTGGATCAGGAAATCTGAATAATCAAAGACAAAAGGCTTGTATGAAGACATTTTATATGTCAACACATATTTCTTTCCATTTGATCTTTCTGTCTATGAACTGAAATTCTGGATGAATGTTTTTTAATTTTGAAAAGTTAGTTGATTACCAACTGTGCTGAGTTTTTGTTCCTTACTTTTCTAACAAATACCCTCTTAAGACATAACAGAGAGTTGACTGAGTAGGGTGATTCATTCTCTCATACTTTTTCCACTACAGCTTATAGAAGCTTTTGTTTTGAGTTTTAAATGTGTATTTGATTGTATCTTTTCATGGGTGACACTTCATGCTAAAGATTGTTGGGGTGAAGGTTGAAGTCTGTATCAGGTGGAGCAATGATGTGGAGGAGTGGCACAGATAGAAGCACAGATAGAAGCAAAGTCAAGATTGTGTTCTGTTTGTTTGCTAGCGTTTCTATGGTGAAGGTTAGTTTTAAAAATTCTTTGAGGCCTATTTTTACACTATAATTTTGGGTATCACCCACCTAAAAATGTCAAGGGAAAGTGGAACTGTGAAGCAACTTTTAGAGTGGGCTTCAGGGATCATTTGTGGTTCAAGACCT
Source organism: Pareas carinatus (assembly GCA_032468095.1). Lineage (NCBI taxonomy): Eukaryota > Metazoa > Chordata > Lepidosauria > Squamata > Pareidae > Pareas > Pareas carinatus. The sequence goes on from JANHFO010003233.1 coordinate 165,135, forward strand.
CAAGCTACTTACTCACTTTAAACTTAATTGTAGGCCAATAGTTTTAAAATTAATCTCTGCTTTTGTTCCCATTTCTTTATTTCTGACCATAACTTCAGTTTAGAAAGCAAAATGGGAAATAATTAAGAAAAAGAAGGAAAAGCTGGATACACTATGTTATAATGATGGCTATTTCTCTGAAACACCACATTCTGAATTCTTTGATTTTATGCTGCTTTTAAAAAGTCATTGCTTAAATGCAAGCAAGGTATTTTGCTTAAGTTGTAGTGGAAAAGTAGGACCGAAATACTTCAAATAAATTGACAATGTAATGCATAATAAGTAATCAATTTATATATTACTGCTAAGCAGGACTCTGAAGGGCTGTTTGTCTGTGATGATGCTTTGAGCATTGAACCTTATTTCTTTGAAAATGCTTTATAAAGCAGTCTGGAGTTCTTCGCCCTCTTCTGAAAAAGAAAGTGGTCACTTGCTTTGCTTCTCCTGCCACATGAAACTGCCTATAATTGTTCCAATGACCAGAAGGGCCCCTGTACAAGACTTGACAGATGCCTTTCCTCTCTACTAGGCATGATGGAGGAGACAAAGTGTTACAAGGACAGCTTCTCAACATGAAGTCACTTTGTCTAGGTCAGTGATGGTGAACTTTCTGGACTCGTCTTATAACAGTGACTAATACATTGAATTATTTAAATGTATTTATTTAATAAATAAATCCTGATATAATTATATTTTTCAATATATTTATAATTATATAAATATTTTTCAAAATGCCTATATGAGGGAATTCCGGGTTGCATGAGGCCTGGAAACTTCAGAGAACGGTCTTGTGTGGCCTTGTAGCCTCTGAAAAGCGCTCTGGATTTGTGTACTTTTGGAAGGCTGCAGGGAACATGCCAGAGCTGGGTCCTTCCATGCGACTTTCAGAGGGTCCAGAGGCCTGACATGTTACCGAAAATAACATGGTGTGACATTTATGAAACATATCATAGGTTTGCCATTGGCAGTCTAAGTGAATTATGATTTCTTCTTGCCAGGGCTAATATGCATTGCATACATATTTTGAATAAAGCCATCTTTTGTCTCCTTTTCAAATTCCTTCCATGCAGATCATTTACAGATCATTTTCAATACTTTCTTTTTTCCAGCTGGACACAGGACTGTAAAACTAAGCTAGACTTAGGGTTCAACTGCTGGGGTGGAATATTCAGAGAGGGAAAAGGGACACTTCCCCTTTTCATCTGTCAATTGCCTGGGGCAATTCCACTTCTTCCAGCTCAGATTTGAGAATGCTTGATAGTGTGTATAGTTCTGCCATTAGTTACATCAGGGTATAAAAAGAAACTAAAGTAAGTTTTGGAACTTCTTTTGGAAAAATAAAATAGGAGTTAGACTGTAGCTGTGCTTTGGATGGCTAAACAAAGCTGATATAAAATCTCAATTCTTGGGAGGCTTAAAACTGTTCTTAAAATTTTGAGAAGCCTGAAGGCAAAAAAAAAGTCATTTAAATAATGTCTGAATTTCAATATTGTGTCAATGTATTAATCCTCCTCCTCCTCCTCAGACCATTAAAGTCAATGGCTCACTAAAGAAAATAATTCTTGGGAATATTCTTTTTTTTACCTCTAGAAAGAATTTTTATTGTTCTGTGTGCCTCCTGCAGGCTTATACCCAGGTCATTGATGATTCTTGAATATCTCTGCCTTTGCTGACCACTTTAATGTAAAAATCAATATATATAGCTACAATAGCTTTAATTGCTAAAGTATCTCATATACATGTCACAATTACTCCTTTATGACATATATCTTCGCAGAGTTGTAACTCTTGTTGCATCAATCAATGGCCTTTGTTTTGCAAACTGCATTTCTCCATAAACTACAAGATTCTCATGGATACTAATAATGACTATATTTACAACTCTCTATGTTCAAAGTAGAATGCAAGGTCAAACTGTTAGAATAATAAAATAATTAACTGATGTTCATGTTGTATCCTTATTCATATTAGTTGTAAAACAAAACAATCCTAAAGTGAAATTTATATGTATGCTCATTTTTAATTTCTGTAAGGCTATATTGGGACCTTTTACCTGTCTCTGGTGGTCTTCAATCTTTACAGTGACAAATTATAACTTTTTAGCCTTACTAAAGCGATTGTTAGATCTCTTCCAGGTAAATGTTTTGTATGTGTATCCTGCAACTATTTCCAGCCACTGGTCAGCCAAACCCAGGTCAGTTACTAAGGTGCTGTTTCAAAATAAAGGGAATAAACCACATTGTGTGCCAAATTGGCTGTAAATAAAGATGGGTGAATGGTCAATACAATACTTTAATCTACTAAGTTAACTTGAAGTAATGAGCAGGAAAATTCAGATGTATTTCTAGCACAGGAAATGTTATCCAATCATGGAGATTAGATACCATAGCATATTACAATTCTCTGAAACCAGAACCTTTCACACAGAAAATCTAGTTGTTATATGGGGACTGGAAGCAAAAGGCTGGATATGAGCCTCAGGTAAACAGTCTTTATTAGTAACCAGACAAGAATAACAGCTAAAACTTCAACACTTCAGTTTGGCTTTTCCCTCTTTAAATACCAGCGCCTCATGCGCTTTGACCAATCAGAGACCAGGAGCCAGCCAGCAGACTGTCTACAGTTGTGAGGGGAAGAAATCTCCACTGTTAATTGTTTCCTGCAGTAGACAGGCAGGCTCCAAGGATCTTACACCCCTCCCTTTTAAGACAGGAGCACACATACTGTTTTAAATACATGGAGTGTTTACAGAGCCTAATTGACCTGCACAGTTCAGTTCCCTGTGGAGCGTCAAGTTGGGTAGACGGGCCAGTTGAAGACTCTGGACCTTCCAATGGAATGTCCTGGAAGACTCCAGGCCTGGTGAAGATGAGGCATCGTCCTCAGTGCAGCACTGGAATGCTGCAAGGTCCGGTAGGTCCTCTATGTCCTTCAGGTTGCAGTACCCTGGGGTGGGAGTGATATTTTCATTATTGAATGTTGTTGTTGGGAAAACTGAGTTGGGTGGTTGGCTTTGTCTGATTTGGTTGATATGGCAGTGTCATATTCAATCATCAGACAAACAAATGGTGTATGAGCAAAGCTCGATTATTGACTCAGCCATTCCAATTTTGGGCCTAATGAATAATTTATGGCCCACACCCAAACACCAACCTTCAGACTATGGGACACCCTAGGTCTTTCTATTGTTTTGTCTGGGGCATAGTCAGGATGCAGTTGATCTAGAACCGAGTGGATCTTACGCCCAAATAGCAACTTGGCTGGACTTTTGCCAATTGCTTTACTGGGTGTAACATGCTGTCAAACCAGAAAAGTACCCAAACAGTCTTGCCAGTCATCTGGACATCGATCTACCCAGGGCCTCCTTTGCTGAACAGACTGCACATTCGGAAAGACCATTAGAATTAGGGTGGTACAGTGCCACCAAGGCATGGTGGATGCCCAATGTAGCCAGGAATCCCACAAGACCAGTAGCCATAAATTTTGGGGCATTGTCAATAACTATAACATCTGGTAGTCAATGGGTAGCAAACAAATTCTGCAGAGTTTTTGTGACTGCTGCAGCTGTGGTGTTTGTCATTAACTTGAATTCTAGCCATTTTAAAAATGCATCAATAATTATCAAAAACATTTGGCCATGAAAGGGCCCAGCGAAGTTGAGATGTTGGCATGACCAACGCACCCTGCAGTACTCTCATTTCTATACCGATATTTTTTGGGAAGCTGGCCTGGACTTCTCGCAGATCGAGTAGCTGGCAACTATCTGTTCGATATTCCTGTCCATGAACAACCACCAAACAGAGCTTCTTGCAAGGACCTTCATCCTTGCAATATCTGGATGGCCTTCATGCAAGGTTTCTAGCACCCTAACCTGGAGCCTGTCTGGCACCATGACCCTGTTGCCCCACAAGAGGCAATCTCCTTGCACTGCTAATTCTTCCCTATGTAAAATAAATGGATTGAACTTTTTGACCAAAGGCCATTTTGGCCAGCTCCTCCTCACCCAACCTAGCACAGACCGGAGGGTGAGATTCCTGGCAGAGTAGGCTGCAACCTTGGTTGAAGTAACTAGGGAGGCATCCAAGCAGTTGACCAGTAGGCCCGGGCAGTCAATGTCCAAAATGTCACCGCAATCGGGCAGCAGGCACCAACTTAGAGCATCTGCATGTTCCACAATTGGCCCCGGGCTGTGGACCAGAGAATACGAATCAATGACCAATAGGAGTGTCCACTGGGTCAGCCTGGGGGATAGGGCAGGAGATGTAGGCTGGACCCTAGCTAAGAGGCCTAAAAGCAGCTTGTGGTCAGTTATTAAAGTAAAATGTCGACCAAATAGATATTCGTGAAAATGGTGAACAGCCGCCACTAGGGCAAGTGCTTCCTTATCTAATTGGCGGTAGTACCTTTCCACCGAAAATAATGTTCTAGAGTAAAATGCCACTGGGTCTCCGTCTCATTGGGAAGCTTATGGCTAAGCACAGCCCCAATGCCAAAGGGGAAAGCATCGAACGTTAAGAAGGAAGAGTGATGTTGTAGCAGACCAGAAATTGGTCACTAGATAAAAGCTGTTTAACTGCCCTGAAAGCTATATCTTCCCTCTCATGGGTTCCTTTTTTGAGATCAGGCTGTGCAATGGGTCAGCCACAATTGCTTTGTTTTTAAGAAAGCTGTGGTAAAAAGTAAGGAAACTTAAAAATCCTTGGAGCGCAGTTTTATTTGTTGGTGTTAGGGCACATTTAATGACCATAACCTTTTCCTGCATGGAATGTATGCCTTTACCATCGACTCGGTATTCTAGGAATTCGACCTCAGACACCCCAATTTAGCATTTGTCCCTCTGGAGTTTGAGCCCTGCTTTTAGGAATGTTTCAAACACTGTGCGTACCTGGGATGACAATTGAATCTTGTTTTCAACCTTTACTAGAATGTCATCGAAATAAGGCATGACCACAGGGATTTTTTGTAACAATCTTTCCATAATACTCTGGAAAATCCCTGGGACCACGTTTATTCCAGGCATGTCACTTTAAAAGCACCATAGTGAGTCACAATAGTTTGTGTCTCAGCCATGGCACTATCAATGGGAAGCTGCTGGTAAGCTTGGGCCAAATCCAGCTTAGCAAAAACCTTGCCGGGGTCCAGAGAATGCAGCAGATGTTGTGTGACTGGCACTGGATAGGCACTCTGCTGTAATACCTTATTGATGGTACATTTATAATCCACACAAATGTGAATAGAGTCATTTCTTTTTTACCGGGGTGACTATTGGCGTCTCCCAGTGAGCGTGGTCAATAGGAACTAGCATTCCTTGGGAAATTGACTTGTCCAGCTCTGTGTTTAATTTAGGTTTGAGGGCAAATGGGATCCTTCAGGGTTTTAACTGGATTGATGCTATTTGGAGGTCGAGACTAATTGAAATGGGTTTCTGTTGTACTTGTCTAGATCCTTGTTGAATACATCTTGGAATTCTGCTATGAGATCTTCGCCCCATTGCCACTGCGTCGCATGAACTCCGGTTACACCAAAACCAAGAGAGCTGAGCCAATCTAATCCGAAAAGGCTTGATAGATGACCCCCCATGACAGTCACTGGTAGAATTGGTGGTAGGCAACTGGCATGTCAATAAAAGACAGTTGGTTTCCCTGGTAGTCACTGATTTTAAATTTTTGCTGCCATATTTATTCACTTTGTAATCCAGGCAATGCTTGTTTCAGGCTTGCCCAAGACATTACAGAGATTTCTGACCCTGATTCCACTTCCATTCTGCAGGGAAAGCCCCCAATATATACATGTTGGAGTAATATAATAACCAATGCTTATTGGCTTATGAGGCTCTATTGGCTTATACATGTTTATGCTTGTGCTAAAAAGATTTCCTTGGTTCAGGATTTGATAATGTGACTAAGCCAGCGCATGAAACCACATCCTAGGACAAACAGGAAAAACCCATGACACACAGGCCTGAAATAGGCCGGAAAGTACCGACAACAAAGCAACATCTGGAAAGTACCGAACTGTTTAGCAACCACAAGATCAGGTATGGGTAACATAGCTGCTCCAATCATAAGCATAATATTTGCTGCAAATATTAACCAATACCAAGCTTACATGGCGCTGCAACAAAATGTAACCAATCGTGAATTATTGCTGCTTTACTTCCTTGTGTAACCTCAATAAAGGAGTTGTCCGTAGTCAGATCTGGGCTCACTCACTTTGAAGGAAAACTGCGTGTTTGTCTTCATTTCCCCCGTGGGTGGCCCACCTGGGATGCAGAGGAGAAGGCTTCTCTGCATTTTGGTGACCCCAACATGATTCGCCGGAAGGGAATATGTTTCTTGGACCCCTCAGACTCATTCAGCCGGACGTGCCTACTGCAATTCAGGGACCGTCAGAACTAGACGAAGCGCCCTCCTTCATTCATGAGAAAGGAACAACATGGCTGATGTTACAGCGGCAGTTGCCACTCAAGCTGCCTCCATATTGCCTATTTTTTCTCTTACATCTCCAACACCATGGGAAAGCCATTCCTATTTTCATCAAAACAAAAAAGCACTCATAAAAGAGTTCCGTATTACTGCAGGTGAAGCTACTGCGATTATACAACAGTGTTCCACTTGCAGTAAGCAAGCACACTCCATTCCGATGGGAGTAAACCCCAGAGGAACGGAATGTTGTCACATTTGGCAAATGGATGTAACCCAATATCCTTCCTTTTCCCCATGGAAGTATATTCACATGTTCATTGACACTTACTCAGGGTTCATCATGGCCACCCCACAGAGGGGTGAAGCCACAAAACATGTCATTAATCATTGTA
>JANHFO010003234.1:27393-40214 GCA_032468095.1 Pareas carinatus
CCCCACGAACGATTGTTTTAAACTTTTAATCATTTTCCGATTTTAAATTGGTTTTATATTTGAGTCCAAAACAGCCCAATATAATTGTTTTAGAGGTTTTAATGTGTTGTACGTTTGTTGTATTTGTTTTTGTAAATGTTTTTATATCGCTGTACACCCTGAGTCCCTTCGGGGAGAAGGGCGGTATAAAAATTTAATAAATATAATATAATAAATATAACAGAGGGTGGTAGAGACACTTGGGTTTTGCACTGTGGTGGCTAGTCATGGCAGAGATACTGAAGAGAAACTTTGGTGGCCCTAGAGCTAAAGGACCAACGAGGAGTACCACTGTGCAGGATGATTGAAAGAGCAGAGGTTGGGAGGAGATAGGTGGGTGAGAGGTGTTCTAGAGGAGGCAGCCTTTCTGTGGGGTGGAAGGGACCAAGCTGGGAATGGTTTGGATCAGGGTGGATCCTTGCCTAATGAACAGTGGGATTTGGTTAACAACAGCAATGGGGACTGCTGGGGAGTGCCGTTGCTAAGGAATATGGTCATATGACATCATGACTGCATTGCTTAATGATGTAAATTCTAAGTTCAGTTGTCATCATTAGCCAAGGACTACCTGTATGCACACACACAAGCTCATTTCCTCTTAGTTTATTATGCCATCATAGGGGTAAACATTGATAAGGGTGGGGGAGCGAGATAAATATCTATCCAGGTGAAATATTTTCCTCATGAGTCAAATTCTGGAGACTGTCATCACCACTTGGGCTCATTGCAGCTGAAAACCCCCCTCATGGTTTGAGTATATTTAGGGACCTTTATTTAATAAACATGCTCAAAATTTTGTTGTCATTTAGATATCTCCTTTAGTATCTAGTCTGAAAATTCTAAATTAAATACCAACACACAAATTATTAGGAATAATTACACAAAGCCATTCAAGAAATGAAAAATATATATTACCAAGACAAGGACCTGGAAACGAAAGTTAATATGAATTTTTCTTTTTACATAACAAGGATTTATTAATTAAACTCTTATAAGTTGACTCCCACTAAGAAAGATTTATTAAATATCTCCTCTGAACAGTAGACTGTAGGAATCATAGCAACTTGCCGAAGCAGTATGTCTATTTGTTCTTTGAATAGATCCTCTTGATCTCCTAGGATTAGATCTGCAAGGTCATTTTCAAGTCTATGAATCTTATTTTCAAGCAAAGCAAGAGATTTCTACATGCGAACAACTGATTATAGCTAACATTTCTGAAAAATATAATATGAATCTGTGTTTTTATATGTGTATATGTACTAATACATATGTTGCTAAGTATTAGTTGCTATGTTTTGTGCAGAACACCACAAGTGGCTTTTAAGTGACTTGCTGTGGTTACATACTAAAAAATACTGAAGTAAAAATCTGATGAGTCTAAAAGTTAGATGAGTCTAATTAAGTGGAGTTAATATGAATTCTTTGTGCATTTAACAATTTTTCCTTCTAATACATTAAAATGAATATAACCAATTGGCAAGTTTGGGCAGATTTCTGTGATGTTCACTCAAGGTTTTCAGGGATTGTAAATGACCCACTGGGATCTTGCTTGTAACATCAGATACAGAGCAGATATACTTTTTCTTTTTATTTCTGGCTGTACACCGCCCCGAGTCCTTCGGGAGAGGGGTGGTATATAAATTTAAAAAATAAATAAATAAATACAGTATTAGATTTTGCTTCCATAAGTATTTCCTTATCTGTTTATTTTGATAATACCTTATTGCACCAATAATGTTCTGTCAAAATTTACCTTTAGCACAAAAAGTGATCTTCCCTCATATTACTTGCCAACTGAGAACATGTAAATCAGATCAGAATGAGTTTTGTTCAGATAATACATCCAACTTTGGATCTGAAATATATATATATATACATAAATATATTTGATTGTCTTTTGTCATTGAATAAAATAAACATCACTATATACAGTAAGTATACCAAGGAATAAAACATCTAGTTTTCCATCTCTTATTAGGTTTTCCAATTTATAAATTTTAAAATCTTATATCAAAGATTATTTTTTGTTAAACAAGCAAAGAAAAATGCTATTTTGCTCTTTCCCTGGCATTTTCTTATATAGAATAAAAACATGAGAGTGCAAATATGTATTACATACTTTTTCCAGTGAATGATATATTTCATAACTATATTCTGGCAATGATCTACGATTCCTGAGTGGCTTTGAATCACTTTGTTTTTCTACTGTTTTTTGCAAATCAGCTATGAGTACTCTGTATCAAAAAGAAAGCAAAAATAAAATAACACTTTAAATAAATGCATGGTACAATACAACATACTGTAGCATGTCGTAGAACAAACACTGTGTTTTGAAATGGAGCAATAAGTTAAATAAAAAACCAAAAAAAAAACCAAAAAAAAAACCAGAAATGTGTTTTAATTGACTGAAGAAACAAATACAAACTAATTAACCAGCATTTAAAGCATATTTTCTTCATCTATGAATGGTAATAAAATACATGCTAAAATGAAACAATAGCTACAATATTTACCTAAAGGAATATGGGTAAGTTATTTTCCCAATAAGTAGCTAAAAGCTGAGGAATGGGCAGGAGGTTCAAATGCCCTCAGGCACTGCTGCAGAAAACAAGGAGTACTTTTGAAATTTAAAGATTAGCTGGTTGCTTGAGAAGGCTGTTTGCCCATTTATTTCCCCCCTAAAACTTAAACAGGAATTCATATCCCTTTCTTGAATCCTTCCATAGTTACTTCCGTTATCTTCATCAGCCAAGTAATTGGACAGGTTCATATTCAGAGGTCAACTCCTCAACTAGCCTGCTTGGTGTACAGATGACAAGTTTCATTTTTTAATTTATACATTTCTTTTTCTTAATATAAAAACCTGCTAGGGCTTGTTGAGTATCAAGAAAGTTGCCTACAGGAATCCTTTCGACACCCCAGGATTAACTGCTGTGCTCAGAGTTTTACTAAAATCTTGCCAATTTCTTGTGCTCAAAGATGATTCTTTTCGCCATCAGAGCTTTAGAAAGTTTGAATATGTAATTTCATGAAAAGTACACTAAGAAAAAGTTAAGAGCCTGTATATCTTACTTTATTTCTGAATAAAGTAAGATTTATTTACTTTATTATTTATCCATTGTAATTTCCTTGACAGACAAATCCTTATCCTTTCCATCTAAGAGAGAAATTTGATAAATGCTTGTTAAATCATGCCACTAAGTGTTATAATGTGACAGGTGTTGGCTGGCATAGTGCACCATAATATACATTGAAGCACATAATTTAAAAACATGTGGATGCTTGGAATTACAATATGCTTGTATTAGTGACAATTACTGCTTTTTTAACAAAAGAAGGCCTTGTGCACTAGTCTACATTATAATGAAGACTATAATTAGATGTTTTCCAGAGGAACGTCTCTTCAAATAGCACTTAAAAGATACTCTTAGATTATTTAATTACATGGACATGCTAACATATTGATTATTTCTTCTAATAAAACTTCAAAGATTTTAAAATGTAATACAAAATACTTTTTGCCGCTAAAACCCATGCTTACGTATATTGGATGTTTGCTTGCTCTAAGGAGAACTGAAGAATCTGTGAACTATTTCTTGACAGATGTACATCTGTAACTGCACCCTTGGAGATGAGAGACAGGCTGCTTGGCTGCCACAGGTCCACCTGTAGTGCAGCAACCAACCTGTAATTCACATTTATTCAGTCTAGATTGGAAACACCCATGAAACTAATAAACCAAAGACCATATCCTCTTAAAATTTTCAATAAATATCAGAGATTGTTCCTGAGTCATTAGTAAACAATTTGTTGCTGCTCTGCACACATTGAGAACCACACATACTTTGAGGATTAGAGTTTGTGTAACTTCATTTTCAATGGGAAAAAAACCAACCAAAATGTGAATTATTTTAACCCAGTACTATATATTATTTTACCTTAAAAATACTGAAATAAATCCGGTAAATAAGCACTGCTTAACATGAATTTGTTTTAGCTTTCAAGTGTATTTTTAATCTTAGCACATCAGACTTTCCCACTTGGCAAGCCCCAGATGTGTTTCCACTGCCTGTGTAATTCTAACAACTGTTGCTCCAATACAGCTGGTAATTATAAAACCCCTTTTGGAAAAAAAATGTGTCTTCTACTCAGGATGACATTTCAAAAAATATTCTGCTAGAAAGATAGCTGGGAGAGTAATATATGACTACATATAGGTACTACTTACTCATAAAGGAAGTTGTTTAAAAAAGCAGAAATACAGTTAGAGGATGCTTTGTTACATCTCAATATAAACAATTCAAAACGTGGCAACCACTTAGAACCCTATTAAACATAGCAGTTATTCAGGGCCCAATTTTTGGTTTGCAGATGTCTTATAGTAAGTGCTTTGTACCCTGCAGTAAAAATAAAAATCTGGGGAGATCAAACCTTAATGGTAGAGCTTTAATAGTATTTTCCATCAAAGGACCTAGGTTATAAATAATGTAAAAGACTTTGTCAGGGTTCCTGGATTAGAGCAATCTAATTAGAGTAATAGCCAGGCTAAACAGGTCAAATAATCTAAGATAATTTCTTAGGCTATGGATTACTTTTAATCAAGGTTCCTTGTTTCCGTCAGCTCTTTCAACTAGTTGACGACAATTGGTTAACCAGAACCATAAGAATTCAAAATTCTTCAGGTTTTGATGGGGTATATCATGGTAATCTATAATTAACATGAATTTGTTTTAGCTTTCAAGTGCATTTTTAATCTTAGCACATCAGACTTTCCCACTTGGCAAACCCTATAATTCTGTAAATATTTGTTAAAGTTCTATGTAATTGACCATTCCCCCCTTTCCCCTCCCGACTCTCTCCCTCTCCCCCTTCCCATTCCCTTCCCCCATATCCCATACTTTGTAAATAGTTTTTTAAAGTTCAATGGTATATTTTTATCTTTTTTGTACACCGCCCTGAGTCCTTCGGGAGAAGGGCGGTATATAAATTTAATAAATAAATAAATAAATAAATAAATGAGCACCAGGTATGATTTTGGACTTTATTGCTTGCTTTGAATAAATAATGGTCAGCCTGGAAATGTCACTCTTGGTGGATGATCACTATTAACACTTTTGACTATGTCATATCACATCTGATATGAAAACACAATTATTGAGTGTATTACAATTTAAATCAGCTATATTATTATATTCACTGAATAGTATCCTGAAATCTAATCTGTAATGTACTATAAAATGTTTCACATAAAAAAGTAAAAATTTAAGATGACTTAATCTACCTACCTTTCTTTCCTTATTTTCCTCACTCTTTCTGCTCGCTCTCGTTTCTCTTGTTCTTCAATGGCTTTTTGTTCTGTGATGTCTTTTTGAATTCTTTCATGTAAGGTATCAAAATCTTTTGCTATAGTGTGTAATAGCCAAAGTAAACCTTTCTTTATCGATTTGTCAATTTTTCTTCCATAGCCAACAATAGCAGAACAAGGCTCCTATAACCAATGGAAAAATCAGCACTACTCTCATATTATTATATATAAAATTAAGTAATAAGTTATTAACTCACTGACAATTTCTGAAAATGATTGTGCAGTACACTTGTGATTGATAACTTGTTCATATTCTGACCCATCCAAATATTCCATCTCACCTCTTTTCAGAGGGATATAGATTCAGGTTTGCCTATATGCTCTTAAAATTACTTTTCAAAAACTGTTGCTGCTCCCAATAAATTCCCACAAGAATTTCTTGTCTTGAAATTCTAACTTTTTAAGAGAAGAATGATTAAATCAAGATTTAGTTTTCTAAGAATGAAACAAACGTTCTGCCACAAAACATTACACTTTGCAGTAGTCCATCTCTGAAGCCTTTTCATTACTTTATTCTATTTCATTTCTGCAATAATTTAGAATCTTCCTTTTCATTATTCCATTCTATTCCTTCATGGCCTACTTCTGCAGGTATTTTGCATCCTGTATCCAGTAAACTAACTAGAGCATTTACTTTTTGCCTTCATATGTCTCCCTATCCCTTCATTAAAAAAATACCTATAAAGCTTTGTCTATTGTGTTTAATTACTACCAGATTCAACAAAAGTCCCATGTTGGTACTTTGCAATAATAAAAACAGAAAATCTTAGTGTATTCTTGAGCATTCTGGTTTTTCCTTGTCTGTCACCATAACTGTTTTTTTAGTATTAAAGTGAATAAAAAGTATATTTTAGAACTTAAATATTTTAAATTACATAAAAAAACTGAAACAAGAAGAAATTACATTATCATTTATTAAACTGGATATATCTGCAAACTCCAAATATGTAATACACAGATTTCAAAAGTAAGCACAATTTGTAATTTATTTGTTAATCATTCATTCAAATATTAGCTATTTCAACTGTTGGAGCAGCTCAAGTTAATACTTCAATTAATATATTTTTATTTTCAGAAACCCTGCTCCATTTTCAGACACACCAGCTTAAAATTATTAATATAATATTAGGAATAAAATAATTAATACAATTGTATTCTATCAATCTAATGTATCACTATTGAGGAGACAGTATAATCAACATCTGCTTCTCTCAATAATTTCATATGGAAAGAAGAGCTTAAGACAAACCAATCACAGGTACAAGGTATATTTGGGAGGGCTTGCACTGGTAAGTTCACTTGTGCATAGCAGTCCTACACCTATGATTTCAACACAAATGACATTTGATGCTTATAGAAAACATTCATATGGCAAATATTGGCATACTGGTCAAAAATAATCTACCTTACCCTGTTAATGTGTGACAGTTCTTCACTGTATTAGTGAATGATAGAAAATGTAACTGCTAACAGAAATTTGTATTTCCATAGCATGTTGTTGATGCTGTTAACATCTTTCAAATCAATCTTAACTCCTGATGATTACATAAACAGGTGCAAGCAATTTTTTTAAAAAAAGACTTTGTAGGAAATTGTGGTTTTTATAACAGACCAGACATTTTAAAAAAGATTGAACTGATTAGACTTCTCAGTTTAAGAATCAACAAGATAGTAGTACCTAAATATTATGTTTCATCAGAAAATTAAATGCTTTCAAAAAGAATGATATTACAGAGACTGATATATTATTAAGTACTTTTCTGAGAAACAACATTCTGAAATTTGCTTATCCTCTGGGTAATAAACAACCAAATCATGGCCATCACTAATCAGACATAAAGAGGCATATGATATAGAGAAAAATAAAGGGATTAAATTGCATAATTTTATTTCAAAAATTTTCCAAGTAACATGTCTAAGGAAATTAATCTTATTTAAAATGCACTTACAATCTGACAGAGGCATTTGTGCTCATTGACAAGCTTTTCAAGGGATAAATATTCAATCACATCTGCTTCTGCCAAGGCACCTTCTTTGTCTTGTTTATTTGCCAATCTAAAGTGGGGAAAGATCAAATAAAAATATATTAATCCTACCTACTGTGATTAAAAGTCAAATCAATATGGATAAGCAGAATCTGTACAAATAACAGGAGACACACAAAATATTGTTCTATAGCCATACATAAATATTGCTATTGCCTCTTTATTAACGGTTTCTTCTCACTGGAATAAATACAAACGGCTAATTTATTTTCTCATTACTCTTAAATGTCAGAAAGCATATCTTGATCAAATCTACCCTGTGTGAATGAACTCAAATAATTTTCTGTAGAAGGCAGTTAACGTTTTATTTTCCTATTGTCTTTCTAGAACAGTGGTCGTCAACCTGCGGTCCATACACCACCAGTGGTCCGCAAGAGAATCCTGGTGGTCCGCGAGAGAATTTGAAGATTTGAAATGTTTTTAAGAGCTGGTGAAGAAACGGCCTGCCGCTGCAAGGAGCGCTGCTAGAGGAAACAACTGGTGGTGCTCCTCGCAGGTGGAAAAAAGGCCCACCATAGCAAGGAGTGTTGCTGACGAGCGAGGAAACGGCCGGCACCGCTTCAAGGCAGGCAAAAAAAAGGATGGTCCAGTAAGGAGGGCTGCCGGCAGGCAAGGAAACTGAGCAGCAACAGTGGCGGCAGCAGCTTCAGAGGGAGAGAAGGCAGCTTCCCACAGGCTGAGAGCCAGTCTCCCCTTCCCGCCTCCCCCAGCGGATACTCTCCACACCTCGTTTTCTGAGGTCTGTAGTAGAAGCAAAGGTGTAACTCACCGCCTGGAATGGGAGAAAGAGAGGGCGAGTGAGCCAAAGCAGCTGCTCCCCCACCATCCAGCAACTCCGATTTTGATGGGAAGAAGCGAAGGAAGGGCCTGCCACTGTAAGGAGCACAGCAGGCAGGTGAGGGAATGACCCGCCCCTGCAAGAAATACAATTTGCAGACATCCTTCTTTCAGAGTCACAAAAAAGCCATCTGGGAAGCAAACAGTGCAACCGCTCCTTTTCCCCTCATGTAGGAAAGATAGTGGCCAGCAGGTGGGCAACACAGTGGAGGAATGAGCCCCACCACCTGAGTTTGACCCACACATAGGCTTGGAAGTTGGAAATGCACTCTGTCCCCTTCCATTCTTGTTGTTCAGGGGACGGGCGCCGCTTCTTTGGGTCGAGTGGGTTTTGGAGCCTGTGGGGTGCTCGGGGACTCAGGTTGCATCTGCTGGGTGCTGCATTGACGGGGTATGCAGTGCTTGAGAGCAGCTCACTCTGAACATTAACATCAGCTGAGGAAAGAGGACAGGACAGCACAGCTTCGGAAGGCACCACTTCAGTGATTTACAGCCTGAGCTTTCTGCCGTTTCTTGCTTGACCTCGCCCAAATGAAGTCAGGAGAAAGATGAGGGGGGCGGACTCCGTGTATCAACTACACTGACGTTGTTTCCTGGTTCCCTTCAGTATGGCGAGCTTTTTGCCCTTCTTCCCTACTGGGTGGCTGGTCTCTTTCTCACCTCTGAGCAAGGCTTCTTGTCGCCCCCAGCGCAGCTGTGTCTTCCAAAAAGTCTGGATCTTGTGTGGAGAACCAGAGAAAGACAGGGAATCGTTGGGTCGTGCCTTTGCTTAAGTAGCCAAGATCAGGCTCTGGCTCATACACACACACCACCACCACACTGTATTCTCCAGCTTCTGGCTGCTCGGGTTGCAATTTCTTCAAAGGGGAGAGGGACTGAACAGGCCAAGGGAAGTGAAGTGGAGGCGGTGGTCACTCCCCTATAAGCTGCTAACCGTTCCCTCCTGATTAACAGCAGTAGCTTCTCTCTAGCCCGGGCATGCATACCTGTCATTTCCCATCCCCTCCTCTCCCCATGTCCTGATCCTGGTCTTGGTGGGAGGATTCATTTTGGGGGGGAGGGTTTCCAGAGACCTTTTGTGCTTCTTCTGGGCACTTCTGCCTCTTCCCTCCCTCATTAATTTGGAGTTCCAATCAGTCCTCTTTGGGGGCAACCCTAGCATCCCTTCGCCCTGTCCCGGCTTCTTTCTCCTACTCATTTTTGCCTGGGCATGTAGACTCTGATGTCTTCCTTCTCTCCTGTAACCCATCTCTGGAGGAGCTTAATCTTTAAAATATTTTTATGTTTATGTTTATCTTTATTATATATTATAAATTTATATATTTATATAAATATTTATATTTATTCTATATCTTTTTAAAAAATTCATATTGTGGGCCTCGGGATTTCAAATTATGAGTGTGGGGGTCCCTGAGGTCAAAAATGTTGGTGATCACTGTTCTAGAACATACACCTGAAAATCTGCCCTCTTTAGAATAATCTTTTGAAAAGCAAATATATATGGGAAATCTTATTGGAAAGTCTTTTTTGTGAAAATGCCCAAGTCCAACGCTGCTGATCGTATGATAACAATGGGTTTACAATGTTATGTTGTAAGAAAGCAACCTTATGAGCTTTTTATGGGAGGAAGTTATACTGAGTTCACATCAAAATAAATACCCTTAAGATTGTGGTAAATATAGATTGTGGTAAATATTACTGAAAAGATTTGCATTAAAACCTTTGATTTGAAACCAGGATAACAGTCTTTAAGACTTAATGTTTGGTTTACCTGATGGCTGACCAGCTGAACTGAGTTGAGTCCATCACAATCAGCTCAGGAACTGTGGATATAAGCAGGCTAGACCCCAATCTCTCTCTTGCTTTTGGTCTATTGCTTTGTGCTGTTGCTCTGTGCTTGTGCTGGTGGTCGTCATTCAAGTCTGCTGTAAGTTCCTGCTTGCTGTTTTGTTTACTGGCCAACTTTGCTAGTTCTAACACCTTCATCGTTGTGCACCAATCCTTGCTAGCCAAGGAACAATGTTTCTAGCCACAAACTGGTTACAAGCCAGGGGCGCTTTAATATGGGTTATGGGCCCAGCTGAGTGGTTTGTTACTGAGTGAGTAAGCATGACCCCAGCCACACAACAGAGTCTATAATAGTGTTTTAAGTTTCCGGGAAATTATGGCTCAAGAATCCAGCATATATAGCCTAGCCATGATAACTAGATTAGATGGGAGTAACTATGTTTCCTGGTCCACCAAATGTAGTTTCCTCTTGAGGAGGGAAGGACTTTGGACTGTAGTGACAGATCCAATAGATGTGACTAGTTTGAATATCGCAGTAGAAGCTGACCAGAAAAGGCTTGAGGACTTCAGTAGGGACAATGAGAAAGCCCTTTGCATCATTGGGCTAACCCTTGGTGACTCTCAGCTGGTCCACGTGAGAGGGATAGAGTTTGCTGCCAAATGCTGGAAAGCCCTTAAGAAACTTTACATAAGGGAAAGTATTGGTTCCCAGATAGATCTTACACGGAAGTTGTTCTGGACGCATTTGCTGAACGGGGGCGATATGCTGGCTCATCTAGAGGCGATGAAGATGACCCTGCAGCAACTCAGTGAACAGGTTGCTAGTCTTCACTAGCTAATGGTTTTAGACTTAAGGCTTGTGGGGAGGGCACAGCTAAATGTGCTTCATTAAATGATACCTTTGCTACTTTGTATGTTCCGCTGTCCAAATATTGCCTTTTAAGTGTAAACACTATGATTAAAGCAGTTTATGTCATAACGTTCCGAGGCAAGCAATGCATAATTGAGAGGAAAGGAAAATCTCATATTGCAAAGCTAGAGAACAGTTTGTTTGTGTTAAGTAATGGCAAAATATTAACTACTGAGGTAGAATTGAGTAATAAGAAACCTCATAATCAGTGCATTCATTTGAGTTAAAGTGAATTATAAGTACTTTATCCTCAGAATAGAATTGGCAAAGTTCAGTATCACAGTCAATCGGTCCAGTGGTCAAATATACAGTTACAAGCAGTCCTAGCACTAACCAAGTTAGTGTAGCTGTCTTCACCAAAAAAGTTGGCCAGTAAATAAAACAGCAAGCAGGAACTTACAGCAGACTTGAACAATGACCACCAACATGAACACAGAGCAACAGCACAAAGCAGTAGACCAAAAGCAATGGGGAGATTGGGGTCTAGCCTGCTCCTTATATCCACAGTTCCTGAGCTGGTCAGCTATCAGGTAAATCAAACGTTAGGTCTTAAAGGGACTATTACTCTATTAACCCTAACAGGCAAGATGGGGGACAGCGGCAGCGGCGACAACAATGACGGTGGAAACAGCGTTGGCGGCGGCGGATCCCCCGATCATGGCAGGATCGGGGTAGGACCATCGCGGCCGGGGCTGGAGCCAGGGCCAGGGCCGCTGCTGAGGCCTGCCCCTGTGTTGATGGCATCTGGAGGACCAGCATCGATACATCAGAGTCAGTGCTGTCAGCGGATGGAGGAGCATGGGGGGGCAAGGAGGCCTTGGAGCCTCCAGCTCTCGCCAGATCCTGCAGGATTTTCGACTGCTCTGCGAGTGGGCAGGGGACGGGGAGAAGCTGGCAGCCAACAGAGGTGAGGGCCCCCACTGCCTCGATTGAGTAGGCAGGATAGTGGTGGAGCCAAGATGGCGACGAGATCCTCACCTTGGAATTACCATCTATTTTTGGGCCTCCTCAGAAGAGCTTTTTATGACTGGTCGGTGGGGCCGGGGATGGTGGCATCCCAAGGGGCCCACTTCCAAGTTTCAAATAACTTCTCCCCAAGAAAGGAAAGAAGTTGAAGGACTGCCTGCCCGTGGGTGGAAGATCCTCGAAGTTGGACCCAGTCAACTGGTCCTACATCAGTTTTTACCATGATGCAAGCCTGTGGACTTAAGATCTGCCCTGAATTTACCCTTTCACCTCCCCACACCCCGTTTTAATCTCCAATGTTCACTCAACTCCAAGCGCTGCAGGATTCCCTCCTCTCGCAGCAATGGCCCTCAGCATTATCGAGGGCCTATCTCGAGGATGGGTGCTGGAACCCAGAGAGATGGTCCGTGGCCAAGGGAAGTCTTAGAGGTTTTTTAAATAAGTGGTTGGGGAAATGTTTTAAGGGGAAGGGTCGGGAACCGGGGGTTAGTGGAGAATCTGGACCTATAGGGAGGATGTCCGGCCTGGTTGGGCACTGACGGAGGGCATCGGAGACCATATGGGAGGGGTTTGTTTCTTGGAAATGGGTTACCTGTGGGAGAGGCAGCTATGGCGTGAGCAGAGGGCCATGACAGGTAAGTGGTGGGTGCCCACGCTATCTTCAAGTGCTGATGTGCGCCGACCCCCTTTGCTCATCTGGGAACCAGGGTTGCATGGGTTCTCAGGACCCTGGCATGTGGTGAGTAAAGTCCCTCTCATTGCGGAGATGGTGAAGGAGGGCGGAGCGGACCTGATGGGTGTTATGGAAATCTGGTTGGGCCGGGGGGGGGGTTCCCTCGTGGAGATGTGCCCGCCGGGTTTCCTTGCGTTT
>JANHFO010003234.1:56078-66651 GCA_032468095.1 Pareas carinatus
TGTATTTTAAGAACTGCAATTATATTTTATATACACTCAGTAAATTTTAATACATGTAGCTAAAATGCATTTTTCATAATTAAACAAGTTCAGAGTCAGATTGGTTCCTTCCTCTTGCTTTAATAAGTGGCACTAAAGCCAGGTTATGATTCTCTATGATCTGTACATGCATATGTTCTTTTTCTCTTCTAGAGAAGAAAAATTCTGATTTTGGATCAAGATTTTTCATAATAAAAACTTGTATATTTTCCCATTAAAATATTTATTCATATAAAACAACAATTTACAAAGCCTTGACTCAGGGTTCTATACATGTTGTTGTGCATTTAAAGTTATTGTTTCACTATGAAGAATTAAATAAAAGAGCCCAGTTGATAAGTACTCATAATATTCGGGGAAAGCATTTTTTACAAGCTTTATTATATTTAATTATGCTGGAGGGGGCTGTTGGACTGATGGCAGACTCCACCTCACCTAACCCCTTGCGCTCTCCTCTCCACCTGTCCGTCTTTTTGGTTATCAATGTTTTCTTGTTGTGTTCTTCTTCATTGTTTATTGTTTATTGGTTTATTATTTTACTTCTGTATACACTCCTTTCATTTTTCTTATTTATTATTCAGGCAGCAAATAAATGTAACAAATAAATATATATTTTATACAACTGATCAGATGAATTAATACAGAAATGATAAAAATATCACATATATTTCCAAAGAAAATAATCAATATTGTAAAAGAAAGCAAAATATAAAACATAGGAGTGATAGGCAGAAGCTTTTGGTGAAGTACGGGATACATCTGCATTCTAATACTACATGCTGCAGAATCAATGTAAACATGAATTAATAATAAATATAAGTTTTGGACACATATGCACTGAAATACTTTAAAAAATTGTTGTTAAATGAGAATAAAAATAAGGCTAATAATGTTATGTTGGTAATGTGACAGATTTTAGAAATGAAAAATGAGAACTGTCTTACCCACAAATCTTGTGAAGAAAAAGAAATGAAGCTGAGTAAAGATTTTTTTAAACCAGGAAATCTCATTATAATAAGAATTCAGATGTCAAAATAGCAATGCAATAAATGTCAAGAGAAAAAGAATGAGTATATATTTTATTCTATTGAATTGAACAAATAAAAACATTACTAACAGTCTTGTGATTGTTTCTCATCCCACGAGTGCATTTCTCATTTAAATACAACTGTTAAATAGATCATAAGAAATAAAAAGTACATAACATTAAAAACCTCATACCTAAACCATCTTTATAATTGTTTTATTTCTGAGCACAATGTAATTAACATTGCCCAGATTTAAATATGGAATAACAACATTCTGAAACATTCACAGAGGCAGTTTTTATATCTTGTTTTGCCATAAGAACATACATTTAACTTTGTGGTTCAGGCTTTTATCTCAGATGGTTGCCACTTAAATGCATTTAGGAAACTCACAGGCATGGTTCTCTTTTCCTGTTGTTCTCTAGCAGCTGAAAGAACAAGAAAGTCATTCAAAGCTCTCTGAAAACCTCAAAAGGAGGTTTTAGCCTTAACATGAGGCCAAGTTTTTGAAGAACGGTTTCTCACCAGTTACATCTACTCAACCCATCAGAGCAAGGAAGCAGGGGATGTTATGGGCTCCCTCTCCTAAGGAGGTCCATCTAGTGGGACCAAGAAGGGACTTCTGTGTGGTAGCTTCCTCCTGTGAAACATCATCCCTGTGCAAATAATGTTGGCCCCCATCTTGACACTATCTCAAAAGGACCTAAAGACATGGTTTTGCCAGCAAGCCTGGGTGATATAGATATCATCAAGTGGTTAGTTTGATTGTTGTCACCTGGGGCACAGGAGTTTATTGGATTTTGTATTGGGGTTTTACTTCTGTAAGCCATCTGGAGTCACTGGGAATGAGTTGGTTGGCCTTATAATTTTCTAAACAAATAAATTTAAGGTATGCTACCTGTAAGAGAAAGTATGCATCCAATATACAATTGTTAAACTAATAATTGTTAATAGCATAATCCTTCAGTAATTTGTCTAGACATTCAAAAATCATTTAAAGTGGTGTCTATTATCACATTGATAGCTGTGAATTTGTGAGGAGAGCTCCTGTGTGTAATATAGATCCTGTTTCTTAGGCATGTCCCATTATACTGTCATTATTTTATTGTTCTTCACCAATTAAAATAATTGCTGTCATAACATAGGGAATCAATAGCATCAGCTGATTTTCTCATGAACACATGGAAGAAGACAAAAAATAACATTTCACTAGAACCGGCAATCCAGAAAGATCCACAAAGATCATTAACTTCATTTCTATAAGGAAAAACAGAAATAGCAGATTGTGTTTGAAAATTTTTGCAGTAACTAATTTCCATGTTGTTCATATATTGTGAGATTTACTGTAGCTGATGACTTGTGGCAATAGAGTAGAATAAACAACATTCTGTATACAGTAGTGAGTTGCTAACTTAAGCTGAGAGTATATGTTGGCATATTTAAATTAGGACTTGTAGTTTGGGAGGAGGCAATGCCATATGTGTCTTATTCTGTGAAGAAGAATAATTCTTAGCGTTCCTTATACTTTGACTTAAAAGAAGAATAGAGTACCATAATAATCAAGATATTGATCCTTGGTGTGATGGGAATAGAAGTTGTTGGAGGAAGTAATAGATATTAATATTTACAGGTAAATGTCTAATTACTCTATATTTGTGTTGGTTCTACTTGTATTTTATAGAATAAACCCCATTGCCCTCCCCGCAAGGTAAAGGACTGTTGTAACATTTTCTAGCATTGAGTAAGTTTTTATAGTTTTTATGCATCTTTGAATTCACTGCTTAATCAAGTGTTCCAAGTGCAGTAAATCTGAATCATGTTGATAATTATTGCAAATGACCAATTAGGGATGCTAATTTTGACATGTAATAATTATTTCAAATGGTAAAATAATGTCAGGAATAAATTATTCTTTATACAGAAATAATGCAAATGTGACACTATATGAATTTATGGCTTTTTAAATACTTTTGCTAATTGAAGAAAAATCAAAAAACATAATGAATTTGATTTTCTGGGTATAAAGTGTAATAACACATGTGCCAATATAAGGAACAGTTTGTGGATGTTAAAAATGATTTTGAATTTATTTGGAGAAATAGAAATATATAAATTAGCAAAGAAAATACACATTGAAAACCTCATGGATTCTTTTTCTATATTATGTGTGTATAGAAATAAAGATGACGGTAATTACACTGGACGCAAACATTTATTATGGTAACATTGGGTAGAGGAGCCTTGAGAATACTTTCATCATATCTAAATTATTTCAACCGGTTGTAGTGTCTGTGAAGTTTAGCTAGTAATTTAAGTTTGGGCCTTTAAGATATTCTGGAAAATATTTCTATACAAGTTGAAAAATGTACATTGTTTGCAGTAGAACCAAACAGCATGCATTCTCTTCAAGGCAAGCTGGGTAAAATGAAAGAACTCTATTGTGAAATCGCTAGACATTTTAATAATTTTATCTCAAAATTGTTATCAGTTGTTTCTGATTCTTTGTAATCCAATGGGCAATCGTCCGTAACTGCTTCTCGGAGTTTTTGTGAGCTCATGCTTGTATTATTAGCAACAGCACCTTAAGCATCAGGTCTTTAGTTAGCTTCTTTCTCAATTGCCAATTTTCCAAGCAGCAGATTCTTTTCCTTTCGGTTAAAATGCTCACGGTTTTCCTTCATTGTTGGTACTTCAAGAGGGCAATCTGATTTTATTTCATCTAGTACTGAATTATTTGTTATTATTGTGGTCATCTGAGGATTCTTCTTATTTCTCCAACACAATTGACAAGCACTGTTTTTTTTTTACTTAACCTTTATGAAGATCCAGATTTCAAAGCCATTTGTGATCAGTGTGCGATGTCTCTGCATTTCAATATTTTGTCTAGACCAGTGGCCCCCAACCTTTTGGGCACCAGACACCAGTTCTTGGAAAGGTTTTTTCACAGACGGGAGGGGGTGTGGGTTTTGCATTCTGCCTGCATTTTGCAAATGGGGCAGGGCTTGTTTGCAATGGGCCAGGCTGTAGCAGCTCAGTACCGGTCCATGGACCGAGGGTTGGGGACCCCTGGTCTAGACATGACTCTTTCATCCAAATAGCAGACACTAGTTGCCTGTTTACTTCATGGCTAATATCACTATCCCTGTGAATCTAGTGTTTGTTCGTACTTGACAGTCTTTTCCATGCATTTGCATGGAGTGCATGATCTACTGACATACAGTGATATAAGTTTAAAAAATATATGGCACAGAGTTCTGGCTTTTGCAGTCTTATTTTTCATCTTCATCATTAGATTTCTTAAGACATTGTTGCTTATTGCCATCAAAGTGGTACTTTGAAGATGCTAAGGTTGTTGATGCTTCTCCCATCTATTTTAATTCCCATTTCTGATTTTTCTACTCCAACATTTTTCAAGATATATTCTGTATGGAAGTTAATAAATAAGGTGACAGCATTCAATTTTGGTATTCTCGTCCTTCGCCTTTTTTTCTTAGTGCCTTCAAGTCAGTTTTGCAGGACAAGTTACTGCAGGTTTCAGAAGTGATGTGCCATTTCCTGCTTCCTTGGGCCAAGAGAGAGCGACTGACTCCATCTCCTTTGTGCCTAAGGCAGAACTAGAAGTCACCACCTCTTGGTTTCTAGCTTGTTGCCTAGACCTTATACCAATAGCAGTGTGGTGGAATCATCAGCTAAAGGAAAGGGAAAGTAAAGAAGCATGCCAGCTTGAAGTCATTCTGAGGGAGCAGATGTCATAGACCAGACTAGGGAAGCCTTATCTACTGGTTCCCAAGGGAATATAACCATCTAGTGAGATTCTTGTAATATAGGTGATCAACAATAAAGAAACTGCTTTGGCTTATTCACAAAGTTGTTCTGGTTCCTTGTGTCTGATGTAAATCTCACCAGACTCATTGCTCCTGGGAAGGAGGAAAAGGCGATGGACTCACAGGCAACTGCTATGTGATTTGCTCCTAAGCCTTGCTCCTACATCAAAGGAGATGGAAGCAGAGATGAAGAACCTATGATTGAAAGTCCTTCAGTTGGTTCAGCAACAAGGTCAGAATGCCCAGCCGCTGGCTGTTCCACTGTGGCCAGTAGCACAATCAGTGTTATTGCATTCCCATTGTGGTTTGCCAAAAAAGTTTGGAGGAGAAGCAGATCAGAAGATAATCTTTGTTGCTCAGTCTTAATTGTTTATGGAAACCTGAGCTATGGAGTTTCCAACAGACTGCACAAGACTGTCCTTTATATTGAGTTTATTAAAGGAGTCTGTGGACATTGCCAATAATAAGGGATTGTGACCTGATCATGGACAATTATCAGAACTTCATGGAGAGATTGAGAGTGCCCTTTGGAAATCAGATCTGAAAAATCACAGCCAGTCATAAGATTTGTCAGCTCAAGCAGGGCAACAGGAGAATATGAATCTGCATTGTGAATTTTAAACTGCTGATTACACATGTTGAATGGAATGACAAAGCCATGATTGACCAATTCAGGCATGGTTTCCACAATGACATTCAGAATGAGCTGGTGAGAAAGGGAGTTCTACAGAACCTAGAGGAGTTATCCCAATGTTGCATGCTCATAGATGCCTGTTTGGAAGAGCAGCATCCAGACCTGTATGTGCAGACCTGAATGAATGATCTCATGGGGGTCCAATAAGGTACAATATCTGTTTTCTACGGAAGAAGGAAATCCGTGACATAAGGGCAGAATATTCCTGCCTGTGCCTTTAAGGGAAGAAGTGCTGCAACTTTGCTATAACATTGAAATGGTTGGGCATGGGGAGTCTTCAAATCCCTTCACAAAATGCTAAGAGACTTTTAGTGGTCTAGGATAGCAACATACATCAAAGACTATGCAGTGTCATGCCAAGAATGCTGCCCGGCCAAGCTGTAATGTCAGAAACTGGCAGGGCTTTTACAGCCCCTAGAAATGTACACACACACACACCCCAGTCTTGGCATACAGTATTATTGGCTGTAATACGATCTTTTTACTTTTACTAGACTTTTACTTTTTTAAAGTTAATCTCAGCAACTGAAACAGCAGACCACTTCATTAAGGTAGACTCATAGGTTTTGGATGTTATAGGCTTATGTTAAAGTGATAAAATGAATGTTATAAAAATTATATAACTGTGATAATCTCTAAGTAGAATTAAACTAATCACAGCAAACCAAACAAGTTAAATCGGATATTGGTGTTAGTAATAAAATATCAAATACTGTATAATACCAAAATGAATTTTTGAAAGGACAGAATCAGTTGGAGATACTATGAAATCAGTTACAATAAAGATTTAAGAAAGTATAAGATTTCAGGCTATTTAGATGTAAAACAGTAAAACCCTTCCAGGTCTTACGTTTGCATGATCTTTTCTGACTTCCCTTAGCTCAGATGTAAGGATGGAATCACACATGCTCAGTTCCTGCTTTAAGATAATCAGTTTGTAATTATAATTTACTTCAGGGTAATTTGCTAGTTTAAAATAACAGTGAGGCAGCCTTTCAGCCAGAGAGTTGCATTCTTTTCTTGTTTACCTTTACAGCAGTTTGGCCTGAAAAAGCCTCTGATGACAGTTAATGCCAGAGGTTTTTTTCTAGATATATTGCTGAGATAGGGATCAACTGTTGGCAATTGCAGTAGAGATAGTCCTCAATTTACAACCACAATTGAGACCAGAATTTTTATTGCTAAGTGCTGCAGTTGTTAAGTAAGTGGTGCCTGGTTTTACCAACCTTTTTGCTGCGATCATTAAGTGAATTCAGCTTTCCCATTGACTTTGCTTGTCAAAAGACACCCCCCCTCAAAAGGTTGCATGTGATGAACATGTGGACCCCAGGATGTTGCAACTGCTGTAAATATATACCACTTGCCAGTGTCTGTGGGGACGCTGTGAGGATTGTAAGTGTAAGGACTGCTTGTAAATTACTTTTTTCAGCACCATTGTAACTGAATGGTTGATAAACAAATGGTCACAAGTCAAGGACTTGTTTGTACAAGAAGAGAGGAATAATGTCCTTTGACCTTCCTCTTCCATGCGAGATGATTAGGTAGAAAAATACCTTTTATTAAGTGCAACTGCTACGGTATGATTGGCGGCAAATGGTTAAAGTATACAAAAAGAGTAGAGTCAACTTTTCATCTCTAACTGCAAGTCTTGATATGAAAAGCATTGGTAACCTTTTGGAAGACCGGGTGCATTGAAAAAGGTATTTTATGGAAGAGTGTCTAAGGTTAAAAGCCCCAAATGCAATTCTTTTGAATAAAGAACATTTGACCTTGTTTTGGAATAATGAGAAACCCACATCCAAATAAGGAAGTAGAAGATGACTTTTCATCATCAAAGTAAGATAATATTGCTGTAAAACTTGGAGAACCATTTTAAAATCTTCTCTCACTCTTGAAGATTAGTGGATGGGCTTTGAGTCAGTCACTCAAAACCTAACCTATCTTAAATGTTACTGGGAGAAAAAAAAGTATTATATACTGTATATTGCCTTGAGCTTCAGGAATAAAGGTTGATAAATAATGAGAAAGCAGACTACCAAATAACAGAGCCAGATTCAGGATATTTGCTATTCTAGAGTTAATTATAATTATATATATGTGTGTGTGTGTGTATAATAGCTTTATTAGTGTAGGATCATCTCTGTGTCACAAGTTGCTACAGACTAAAATTATAAACAACCCTAAAATACAATTAGGCAAAAGTTTATGCAAACAAATGAAATGTTGGCATTTGGTCTTAACACATATGTGATAATTACTAGTTTGGGTGAAATACTGAAATTCCCCAAAGAGTTGGGGAAAAAGTTTACAATATCTTTATTCTATATTCTGACTTTCCAGATAGGAGCTACGAGAGTTGACAGAATGTCTATTGGCATGTTATTTGGCAGTCCTGAAGCTCGCTGCCCTACTTAATTTGAGTTTTAAAAAACTCTTAATTGAAAAAAATGAAAAGAAATAGCTTGCAATTCAACACTGTCCTCAAGTAAAACTGTTATATCCAGCACTGCTTCTGGAGCCCACATAGGGTTTTTTAAAGGTATTCTTATTGAGGGGGGTGGGGAATGGTGAGTAGCTACAACCAAATGCTTTGTCTTCTGGTATGAGGGTGTTCTGTGGTCACCCACACTCACCATGGTAACTATTTTGTTAGTACTTATAATGTGCTCTCAAAATTCCAAAGGTACTCAACTGGACCCCAAAGTGTTGGGAGCCTAGCTTCACTGTCTAAAGAATGAAGTTTCTTTTACACAAGCATGATCAAAGGAGCTTGGATAAGTATTGCTGAATGCATTTTCTTATCTTACACATGTGTGTACATATGTACATCATCTACGTATCTTATGTAACTTTCTTTTCACAGGAAATAATTGCTTTTCTATGTCCTGGCTCCTGACACAATTTGTGGTGTGGTTTTTCCTAAACTATACACATTAAAATTAAGAAAACAGAGGATTGACTGTTCTTGTTCTTTGCCTTTTCTCTGGTGGCTCAGAAGCTGTCTTTGAATGAACCCTCGTTTATTAGCTATTGAGGGAGGCATTAGTGTTTTGGCTCACCAAGTACATGTGAGAGGGTAAGCCCACTGGAATGCACTTCATTGTAAGTGTCTCAATGAAAACATGAATCTGATATTCTAGCAGCATACTCAGTGCACCACAAAACATTTATCCCATAATATTAATAAGTGCTAATGCTTTTAATGCTATATTTGATGGGTGATAAAATCCCCAGCAAGACTGAATCTTCAATTATGGGGCCATGGCTATAACACACATTCTTTTATTTTACTCTGAAAGTATTAAACAACTTTAGAAGCAAGTAGCTCCTCCTTTTGGTTTTTATTATTTATCACAAGACATCCATTAGATCTCTACTTAAATCAGGATTTGGGGTGCCGCAGACATCCCGAAGTTGTTGAATCACCACAACATACAACTCCACCAAGCATAAGCAGTGGTCAGGGATGGTGGGAATGATAATTCAGTACCTAAGTGGTCTCAGCAGCATCTGCTGTGCTGAAAATAGAAATAAGTTCTCATATTTACCGAAAATTAGAGGAAAACCACAACACCATTTTTATTTCCCTAGGGTGCAGTACTGAGCTTACTTTCTGCAGCATTTCAATATTAGAGAAATTGTTACAAGCATCCATGATACAGGCATACAACTTTGACCACAGATGGTAATTTTTTTAATGAAGGGTCTCTTTCTCTTAGTATGTGTTGCTTCCTCACTTAAGGTCAGCTTAGTGCTGATAGTTATTTAGGCCCAGCTTGGAATTTGATGATGATATTCTGCAGAACTACTCTGAAGCAAAACCTGTTGAGTTTCACAACATATGGCTATCTAACCTTTTGCATGAACACATTCGCTGAGATGGAGGCTACCACATCTCCGAGAAATCATCTGATCTTTCCAAGCTGTCAGGAAATATTTGATGGTTGAAGGACAAGGTAGAAGTGCACCATGTAAACAAATAATCCATCCTTTGCATCAATGGAGCATATAAATAACAAGAAGACTTGTCTTTGTTGATATTAACTCAAAGGGATGAGAACTGGAAGCTTGCAAGATGGATTTAACCTCTGTGATTACCTTCATAAATTGCTTGATAGGATATTACTACAACAGATGGAGTTATCATGATTAGAAGTATTTCTTCCTTGGCTTTTTTATGGAAAGATTGGATGTATGGCTTGTTATAAATTCATTTAGCAGCATAAATTATTGCATAACTTTGGTAATAGTTTGATATACCAAGTACTTTATGTAATTATGCAAACGAATTACTGCCTGTGGTTTTGTGGCAGATTTCCCCTGCCCCTTTCTCTGTATCACTGCATGATTTTTACATAACACTCACTTGAGATGAGTAAAATATGTGGTTAGGGAGCAGGACTTAGGAAGTGACTTGAACACCAAGAACAATGAATTCAGAGCCAGAATTCAAAATTTAAACTCATCTGGCTTGGGGCACTTTAAAGTTGCAGCCCTTCAGCTGGGAGACCTCCAATTAGCGGGGAACAAACCGAAGCGCACACACGCTTGTGTGTCAACCAAGCCATTGTTGGCTCGCAACCATTCCCAAGGTTGGGCTTCCTTTCCTTTTTCCTGAGATTTGGCGCGAGCAACGGAAGAGGTCGGAGTCACATGGACGCGACGCGTCTGATTAATGTCCAAGGGCTGCTCCTGCTGTGGTCCTCCAGACCTCTTTGCTCTGCGGAGGAGGCCGCTCGTTTCCTACAGGCAGGGTCCCTCTTCTTTACTGGGAAAAAGCACTTACTGGCGGGCGGGAAGAGGAAAGTTGCTGCATAGCCGGGGAGAGCCTGCCCTGGTCCCTCAGAGACCCTCGCCTTAGTGGAAGCGCGCGGGCTGGTTTCTTTTCTGAACTTTGTCGGGGAGGGGAGGGGGGGAGGTGATAGTGAGAATCTTTTCCGACTCTTGTCAGCCTTAGGAGGGAAGAGAAAAGTTCTGGGGGCGCTTCT
>JANHFO010003234.1:71082-84241 GCA_032468095.1 Pareas carinatus
AACCTAAATCTACTGTTATTATGGACATGGTTTTTTTGTTAAGAGAAGCCTAGTCATATAAAGGAAATTCTGTTTTACATAAAAACAATTATCATTTTTGGTAATTGAAATTCCACATATTGTAAGCTATTGTTTCGTACGTTATTGACCAATAAAAACTTTTTCTATTAAAAAAAAAAAGAAAAAAAGAAAATGTGCCCACCAGGGTTTAGGGCTCTGTATTGGCAGAGAGTTCAGGGAAGAGCAGGAGAGGAGGGAGTGAATGTCGTTATCTGTGAGTTATGGCCGGCTTTCAGAGGCGCTCTCTCACAGATAGCTTGATAGGAGGCTCTCTGGTTGCAGTTGAGATTCTGATGGTCTATCACCCTTCCTGCTATCTCAGCAGCATCTTGACTGGATGCTGGATTTTGTTCCTGGGTTGCCCATATAGTTCTCAAGGTTGTTGATGCTTGAGCTTGCCATCTGGGGCAAGCTCAGACGTTTGTGGCCTCTATGCAACCGTGGATCTGTCCTAAGCCATTGATAGCCAGATTCACATGGGAAGCCACACATAATATCTCATTTTTGTTTTGGGACAATTGAGATATAATCTAGCAGCGAAGGATATTAGCATTAGTCTGTTGTCATAAACAGATCACACTCTGGTTGCCTTTCAGCAGCCTTCACCGCTCCCTTCAAGGAGACAGGGCCCATTTGATCAGTCTATCCCTGGAGATTCATTGCCCCAATAGGATTCCAGAATGAGCTTGCTGCTTCCCCTGAATATCTGGTGAATGATTTGGCTAAAGTTTCAGCTGCTGCCTGGGATGGGTGGGTAGCTGGGGCTGTGGAGCATATGTATCTTTTGTAGCCTTTCCCCGTGCAATGATCCTTGGGTGCAGTTTGGTTGACCAAGGGGCTCTGGGAAATGAAGCACCAAAAAGGTACCTGGAGCACCATTGGAGGAATACTAGAAGTATGACTGGACACTGGTAAAAGTCATATTAGGGATTATGGCAGGGCAGTAATGGCCAAATGTCAGTATTTTTTTGTCCTTATTGTATCTGCCAATAGACATCTAGCAGTTTTGTTTAGGCTAACCTAATCCCTATTGGATCACTCTGAAGATTGTTTAGGTTGTCTGATGGAGAAGGTCATTCAGGTTTATTTATCCAATTCAGTCCTACCATGACTGAATGGCTGTGGGTATTTGGGCTTCCCAGATCTAAGGATATTCCATATTGCAGGATCCAAAGTGGGTTGATCACTGATATCAGAGATTTAGTCTTCCGGGCTTTTGGACTCATGTTGGAGCCCATCCTCAGGGAACATCTCTCTATGAAAGTGTGACATGCAATGCATCCTAATACAATGAATCCTCATCATGCTGTTGGCACAAATACTTTCAAGAGGTAATGGCTGAGGCATTTTCCTTCCTGGGCACCTCCTTCTTCCCAACGTTCGGTCTCCTTAACAAAGGAGGGAGAGGAGAAAAAGGCAGGGGATAAGGAAAGTTTTTGAAGAAGAAGTGGCAAAGGAAGGAGTGATGGAAGGGGTGGGTGGAAAGGTGGCCCAAGGGACTGAGACAACTCTGAAGGTTGGAAATGTGCAGCTTTCTTTCTTCCTGATATTCTGATAATTCTAGTAGATTCAAGACATAGTGAACAATCTAGCAGGTGCAATTATTCTCCTGAGGGAATTAGATTTAGCTTTTCTAATCTCTGAGGAAAAGTTAGGGAGTCTGCTAAAGGGGGAATGGACTTCCAGAAATAAATATTTCATGCACTTTGCTATATAAGGAAAATGGCTTTGTCAACGCTGGAATCCTCTTTGAAATCCTGAGGCTCTTGAAGAACTATGAAAGTTGTATGGGTGGCTGAGGAAAAGAAATTGGGAGATGTTGGTCTAGCTTCAGAGGTGAAGAAACTGGAGGAGGTTGAAGTATCAAGGCAGCAGGAGGACAAGAGATGGCTCCTGGGACATTGGGCCCTCTGTTGATATGGAGACTGAGTATGTTTGGGCCCTAAACAGATTATGTCTGTGCTTCTGCCCTCTAGGACTTCATGCTGCCGAAAGTTGCTGACGGTGATGCTGAGCAAATGTGCCATTTTTGCAGCTATAAAAATGGAGACTTTATTGCTTTGCTATCTTCTCAGTTCTGAGGAAGTGCTTCTTGGAATGCTCCTCATTCTTCTCTCCTCCTGGTTTCCTTTATATTGGCCATGTGCCAAATGCTCTTGTCTCTTGCCTTCTTTGGGATCAGAGCTCTGCAATCTCTGTCTCTCTTTCCTTCTGACCCATCTGGACACTTAGAAATTCACAATCCCTGGGCGCATGCGACCCTCCCCCCACCCAAGGATCATGATTCACAGTTTGAGAATCCCTGGAATAGTATCCAAAAAATCTAGAAAATTATAGCTTAAATCTCTCTGTTGTCTAATAGCACAAGCAAAGGGTTCCACACCAATATAAAAGTGCAAGGGTGAAAGTTGACATTGTTGTCTAGTTCCTTTAAATAATAGAAAAGTAGCAGAAAACACTATTAACCTTTATTTAATATCTGGGTGACAGTATAATAACTTTATGAATTTCAAAGGAAATCCAAATCAATTTAAACAACAAACATACATTGTCTATATATTTTGTCAAAAGCCTTTTCAGCATCTAGTGATAACTTACAAAATGTTCTTCATTCTTATTCAAGCCTATTAGAATTACAACTAACATAATATTGTCTACTGCTTATTTTCTATAAACCCTGCTTGATTTTTGTTAATAGTGAACAATAACACTTGCTGTAATCTTTTTGCAGATCTTTGTATCAACATTAATCACTAAATGATTAATGGATGATAATGAACATACTGGGTGTGATCTTTACCTGCTTTTAGTATAACTGAAATATAAGCCTGCCTAAATGCTACTAATAAAATGCCATTATCACATATCTTTTCATATAATTGACAGAGTTGGGGTACTCTAAATGCTTTATGTCACTCTATACATGAATCCATCCAATCCTGGTGTTTTACCACTAGCCGTTTTAAAAAGTTTTTTTTGTTTAATCGCTTTCTCAAATAGGGTGACAAATAAAAGCTGTTTTTGTGTATTATCTAAATGTAGTAGGTTTATATTAC
Source organism: Pareas carinatus (assembly GCA_032468095.1). NCBI lineage: Eukaryota > Metazoa > Chordata > Lepidosauria > Squamata > Pareidae > Pareas > Pareas carinatus. The sequence continues at coordinate 74,199 of JANHFO010003234.1, forward strand.
TTAGAAAGGCCTCTATATCCTGATCTGATATATTCTCTGACTTATTTAGTAATCCAAAGCAGCCCTGTTTTAAAAATATTCTCCAAGTCAGCCACATTATGTGTGTGGACATGGAAGTTGATTTTATTGTCTATTTTTTATTTCAACATATAGCTGTCCATCTCAAGTACAGAGTTAAAACTCCCCCACCAAAAATCAAAATGCACTATAAGAACACATAAAAGCATATAAAAACTGTATAGGGATACCCTTTCTTCCTACTGCCGGCAGAGAGAAGACAATCTGGAACGACCTTAAGGGGGGAAAAAGGCTGATTTTGTCCCTCTGATTGTTTTAGCTTTTCATACATGCAGTCCTGCTTCATTGTCACATGGGTTGTGATGTGGACAGAAAAGGAATGCACATGAGCAGACACTTTCCCACTGTATCTGGGGTGGTTATTAGGGATATTTTTTTCCCAAACAAAACTAAACCAGGAAACCTTTCTTTGTGTTGTTTCCTGCCGAGATAGATGCTTCCTGTTAAATTGTGTACGATCTAGTGCTGGTTAAGTATTTATGCAAGAGTAATGGCAGACTGGCCCAAAATAATCATGTGAGTGCAGCTAGTGGATACCTAGGCAGCTGATGGTCAAGGTACCACCTACAAGAATGTGAGCCACATAAACATTTATACTAAATTAAATGTAGGAAGCATATTGCTTTCTGTCAGTATCATTGGCATCAGTCACATTTTCTGCCCTGAATATTTCTTTGAAAGGTAGAGATCAATCAAAAGAATAAAATGTCCTAAGAGCAGGCAAGATAAGCTTTCAATCATTCTTTTGCACTTCCCAGACTATTTTATTGCCTCTATTTGTGATTCATATTCAATCTCCTCGTCGCAGCTCCTCTGAAGTACTATCCACTGGTCTTGAAATCTTTTTGCAAAACTACCCTAACGTTTAAAAAAATGTGGCTCTCATTGTTGATTATTATCTTATCACAGGAAGTATGCTGTCAAAATGTGGCACCTTCATATACAAAGGAAGTTAAGAAAAAGGGCTGATGAATTGTCCCAATTTGTTTTCCTCTCCTTGCACCAAATGTCATGAGACAGGAGGAAAACATCTACCAATCGTTGCCTTTAATGTGAGATGGTGTGAAGATAAATTTAAGGGAGGCTTAAGTTTTCAAAAATTTCAAAGTACGTAAATAAAAAAGAGGCATAAGAGATTTTACAGTTCTAATCTTAAATGCCTTACTTTAGGACCTCATCACAGTGCATCCTTGCAGCCTGTAGTCTGACATTTAGAAGCTTTAACTTTCCAGTTCAAAACAAGTCACTACAGGGAGTCCCCAACTCACAACCACAATTGAGCCCAAAATTTATGTTGCTAAGTGAGAAATTTGTTAAGTGAGTTTTATCCCAGTTTATGAATTTTCTTGCCACCTTTAAGTGAATCATTGCAGTTGTTAAGTTAGTAGCAAGGCTGTTAAATGTATGTGGTTTCCCCCATTGGCTTTGCTTGTCAGAAGGTTGCAAAATGGGATCACATCACACACACACACACACACACACACGGACACGGACACTGCAACTGTCATAAATATGAACCAGTTGTCAAACATCCAAATGTAAATCACATGACCATGGGGGATGCTGCAATGGATGATAAGTGTGAAAAATGGTCATAAGACATTTTTTCCAATGCCATTGTAACTTTGAACGGTTACTAAGCTGTTGTAAGTCAAGGATTGCCTGTCACCTCTAGTAGCCCTTTTGTCACCTCTAGTAGCCCTTTCCAGTTTGTTTGACTAAGAGTTCTCTTTTTCTTTCCCTGAGCTTCAGGCAGAAATAGTTGTGCCAAGTCACTATCATCAGAATATGACCCCCCCCAAAAAAAGATTCCCAATGCGTTTTATTAATTAAGCTTATTGTCAAGAAGGTAAGGGGTTAATGGAAGAATTCTGAAAATTGAATAAGCCAATACTTTAGCACTCATTTATTAGTGAATTCATTTAGACAGGGTATCTAAAGCGACTCAAACTTCTTTCCCAGAATGAAAGACCAAAGGGCCAATATTTTTTTTTCTCAGATAAGACTGATATTGAAATATAGGATTTTGGAGGGACATATTTAAAAGTATTAAATATTTAGTTGTTTAATTTAGATTAGTTTGTAATATTTACGTCATTTCTGGTAGTCTTTAAAAGCTTTTTAAAAAAATCTTTTTGCAATGTTCAATTGTTCAGGGAGGGTTGAAGGGAATTTGGGCTAAATGGAAAGGGGGATTATATAAGTATGTTGTTAGATATTATAGTTACATTTTACTGCACCTTTAATAAAGTTATTGAAAAAAAAAGATTTGAAGATATATGTGTCACCTTTTCCCAATCTGAAAGTCAACCCGAGATTGCATGTACATCAGGAGAGAAAATTGCAGTAATAGATGAACTATTACTGTCTAATGATGAAAAATTAATTTAAAAAAATGTATGATTTTTTCATGAGTAGGAGAATGGAAGATGAGCAAGTGAAAGAGACCATGATAACTTGGATGAAATTTTTGGGATATTCTGTTGATATTGACAGATGGAATAGGCTATGGGAAAAGGGGGGAGGAATTGGCCACGTGCCATCTCTTTTGATCCAAGGACCCATCATCAAGATGGGCCCCTGGTGTTAATGGGCCATTATAATGGGCCATTATAAACCTGAAGTGTTTTTACTAGGCATTGTACCCGAAAATCTAAATCAGAAATATTGGTACTTGATTGCGCACATACTTACAGCACCTAGGATTGTTTTTGCACAGAACTGGAAGAACGTAGAAATAATACAAGATGAAGAAATAATAAGAAAAAAATTGGAATGTGCAGAAATGGACAGATTAACCTTATTGCTGAAGGATAAAGAAGAGACAGTACACTTTAAGACCTGGAACTATTTTTATAACTGGTTGGACAAGAGATGGAAGAAGTAGGTGTGAAATAGTATTACCAAATGGAATAGACTTTACCGATACAGAGTTTCTGAATGTAATTCTAGGTGATGGTTTCTTTACCGATTTACTGAGGCACGTGATTTTACTTTGTCTTTTGTTTTTGTGTGATTGTTTCTATGTGTTTTTGGAAAATAAAAAATATATAAAAGAAGGAGAGAAATTTGCAGTAAATTTTGACCAGAGTTCTGGGTGATTCAAAAACCTGAATATTTTTTTTCTTCCTTTGTTTAAAACCTAACCCATCCAACAGTAGCCTGTTTGTTTTATATTTCTCAGATGCTGCCAAGATGTTGACTGTGTGAACATCTGTCTTTGTTACTTGCATATTGTTGCCAGCCAGGTGTTGCTATAGTTCATGCAGAAGTGGGATGATTCTGTAGCTTGGGGGAGCCTATTGACCCCTGCTTTGGTTTGATTAAATGGCTGCCTTCCCTGGGATTTCCCATATATAGCTGAACATCACACAAGTTAGAGCAGAAGGCTGGAACGTCCACTGCTATTTTGACATGTTCAGCAGAACATGACAATGGGGAGTATCCAAGAGGGTGCAAATTACTGTTTTCTGCAGGGGAGCAACTTTGCTTGCCTTTTTAAGGTTCCAACTCTCATTCTTTCTAGACAATAGAATCAGAGATGTTGAACCCATTGAGGAAAGAGTCACTTGCACACAATGCACTGTCTTTTCCCTCCCTGGCCTGAGACAGGCGTTGACTTTACTGCACCAAATGAGGCAGTTGTCTGGTTTCCTGGCACCAACTAAGTCCTCTTTTTTTACCTTGCTGATGACGATCCTAGTGGACAACGAGTTGTACAAACTAGCCAAGGAAGTATAACATGAAGAAGATCAGCTCTCCAAGATGTATTTTCATGGTGTAATGGACAAAAGAGAATAGGTGACAACTGGTCTTTTCCTATTCCTCTCTTGGAAGGGTCATGTGGAACTCTACTCCGAATGCACATGGGAGACATTCACCAACCCAACGATTAAAAATAGCTTGACAAATAGGCTATTAGGTGAATGATGAAGTCCAGACTGAAGGACTTGTTCCATGAAAATAAATAATGATTTCCATTGTTTTACCTTGGCAGAAAAATATTTTAGGTTGCATAATTCCAAGTTGACCTATGAGAACTTTGCTCATCAATAGATTTGGAAAGTAGATGGTATTGTAGCTGATTTCTAGACTCAGGTTCAGGAGATAATATTGGAAGCAGTCAGTGACAAGCCTCTCCATTATCAGAGAAAATAACTGTTTCCTAGCTGGATCATGGGAAATCTGTTTAAAAAATTAGAAAGTCTCCACTTTAATGTAGATGGGCATATACTATATAAGGGATAGACTGTTCAATGCAACTCTTAATAACAGTGTCAGGATCAGTAATGAAGTCCACAGATGATAGCACACCAGAGACAAGATGCATTATTCCGTGACAGTGTGAGGGCTGATCTGTAAAACAAATGTGCTTGTGTTGATGGGGTTGTTCTGAAAAATAGATGTTTTGAAAGAGAGTTATCGAGAGAATAATAAATAACACCTTTGTAAACAAAAGCATTTCCCCATTTGCAACTTGAATTATTAAGGACACATAGGTTTCCAAATAACACAGAAATGGAGGACCAAATTTGTTATATTAATGCAATGTGTTAATGCAATGTGTCTATCAAGCCTATTTCCACTTTAAACCAGAAGGTCACCTGGAATTGAATTTACATTTTATCTATATTATTTATCTCTGTATATGTTCCATATCAACATTCTATAAACATTGTGCAAAAAAATATGACTAATTTGTATGGTAATTTATGACTGCATAATAGTTTTCAAAACTCCATCTTGTTTCACGAATGTTTTAAATGGAGAGGAAGAACTTCAGATGGCTGTGCTATTTGATAAGGCTGTGTGATTTCCTTTTCCTCTGCTCCATAACATGCCATTTGTATGGCAGATGTATCTTGTAAATATAACGGAAGTTGAGGCACAATGACCATAGAAAGTCAAAATCTCTTCCATTTTCTTCTGGTTTGTACTGTTCTTAATTTGTCTATTGTGTGTGTGAAAAATATGAATGAATATTTGGTGACTCAGAATTAAGCATCAGTGGCACCATCTGTTTTCTTTATTAAAATAGAATTAGTTGTTTTTTAAATGAATTTTATGCAAAAGAAAGTTCTTTTATTCTAAACTTTGGGCTGTAGTTCAGCTAGAAACTGACAAACATTAGACTGAACCAGTGACAGTTTCTAATAATAATTTTGCATATTATTGTTTCCAGATGGCATTCTCTGTCTGTTCGTCCATCCATCCATCCAACCATCCATCCACCCACTCATCCACCCACTATCTACCTATCCATCTATCTCACACATATGTGTGTGTATGTGTGTATATTTCCAGTGAGACTAGAATACAAGAGGGCATGTCTGTGGCTTCTTTTTTAAAAAACAAAACAAAAACAAAATAGTGTTTACCAGTAGCTCTTGCTTACCAACCATTAATTCAGTGGTTGTTCAAAGTTGCGACAGTGCTGAATGAGTGGTGCTTATGACCAATTCTTGAAGTCTCGGTTGGTGCGATTGAGGTCCTATGATCCCAGTCTGAGAGTTCGGAAACCAGCTCACACTTTTGTCATTGCAGCAATTATAGCTGGACTACATTATTGACATTGCTTGCTGGAGCCAGCATTGAAGTCATATGTTGCTCAGGTAAGTCTCTCCCACCCAGCAGCAGCCGCCACCCTAAACCCAAAATTAGTCTTCTGTACAACTACATGCAAACCCTTCCCCACTTGCAACTTTCTGCCAGCTTCCCCATTAGCTTTGGTGTTGGATGCCACCAAGAATTGTGAGGTGATCCTTGTTTAATGACTCACGATCCTTGTTTTAACAATGGCAACAAGGATTGCCAGGATTGCCATTGGTAAGTGATGTGATAATGTGATATTCCACTTTACCACTGCATTGCTTAGCAACTGATATTCCAATTACTATTATTAAGTGCGGATTACCTATACCAGTGGTGGCGAACCGCCAGAGGCGGCACTCAGAGCCCTCTCTGTGGACATGTGTGCCTTCGCCCCAGCACAGAGTTCTTTATTAGAAAGCCAGAGGAATGCGGGGCTCACCTCTCGCTCGCCAAGCATGCCTGAAGACATTTCTGACATCACCTGCCCCTCTGCCCAGCAGCCCAATGGGAGCGCTTCCTGCCTCTTCTGTCTGGGGTTAGGCTGGTGGCTCAAATGCAGTGTGGAGTCTGTGGCGAAGTTGAAAGAGGAAAGGAGCTAGGTTGGAGGGGAGCATAGCTCACAGCAGGCCACAGAAGCTGGGGGACTCTGCTGGGAGGGCCGCGGGGACAGGGGCAGACCTCTGGAAAGTCCACAGCGAGTTTGGGTAGGTCATGGATGGAATAGGGGGGAATGGGGGTTGCAGTTTGGACACTCGGTCTCTAAAAGGTTCACCATCACTGACCTATGCAAATACCTAGCACTAAAAGCTATTACATAACATTGTACTTGAGATTTAAATTATTACAATAGTCTTGATACAGTAAAATAAATTAGAGAGTTTGATATATTAGAATGAATAAATGTACTTTCAGGACATGGAAAGTTTATTGACTAAATTACTGTGAAATGGGTTAGTGGATTAGGGAATTAACTAGAAAGGATGTAACTTTTAAGTAGTGCTCAGGATGTAATGCAACAATGTCTATTGTTATTATTTGCATTCTACAGGTTCATTGTGAGAAATTTCAAAATTGTAAGAGAGAGGAATCTCTCTCAAACTGTTGAAAAAGCGGTATGTTTTTCCAGCCTCATGCAATTGCTAAACCTTGCTGCTTTCCAGTCATGCAAACCTGGGACTTGCTTTAATGATTTCAAAAGAGATGCTTTAAGACAGTGGTCATCAACCTTTGGGAATTCAGGGACCACTAAATTCATAGTTTTAAATCCTGCAGACCACCCATAGGAATTTTTAATAAAGATACATACATTTATAAAATAATGATCAGAGAACTTCCATTTTATTAATATGAAAGGCACCTATTTAATATAACAAAATTTAAAAAGCATATTTAATTATAACAAAGTCATAAATGCTTATTTAATCCTTACAAAATCTTTAGAGGTTGTTTAATTGTGGCAAAAGTATTGTTAGTTCAATTATTATAAAATAATTGAAGCTTCTTTAAGTATTACATATTTTAGTATGATATTTATTCCTGCTTGAGAGAGACACAGAGAGAGAATGAGAGAGAGACAGACACAAATAGAGAGGAGAGAGAGAGAGAGAGAATTAGAGAAAGAGAGAGAGAATCACACACACAGCACTCTGGTGTTCCACTCTCGCCTGCCCTTTCATTAGGTCGCACTCCGGCAGGCTCTCCTTCGTCGGGCTGCACTCTGGCGTTCCAGTCTCTGGCGGACCACACTCTGGCACTCTGGTGGGTCATGCTCTGGCGGGCTACACTCCATTCTCACCTGCCATTTGGTCAAGCCGTGCTCCAGCAGGCCATCCTTCATTGGGTTGCGTTCGCCTGTTGCCTAATCCGCTTACCACGGTGGGCTGCTCCCGCCCAATGCCCATGCTGCTCTTCGCTGCGAGCTGCTCCCACCCACAGCCTGTGCTCCTCACGGCGATGGCCCAGAATCGCCCACCCTCCACCCTCCCCGAATAACACCCGTCTCCCCCCTTCCTGCTCATGGCTACCGCCTCAACCCCTCTCGCCACTATCTCTATCCGCCAGTGCCCCTTACCTCATGAAGAAGTCACGGCTGGAATTTGCATGCTTTCAGCAAGCTGAGAGGTGCTTTGTAAGCGCTTCCGGTACTTCTGGTGCAGGCAAATTCTGAGCCCTGGCGGCAGCCTACCCGCGTGTGCCTTGTTGTCACTGCCATCCCCAGAAGCAACTATACAAAAAAATAATAATCAAATCTCCTGATTTTTCTGTGGACCACCAACCTTTTCTTGCAGCCCACTGGTGGCCCATGACCCACAGATTGGCAACCACTGCTTTAACAGATACATACATTTTTTTAGAATGGTTGAAACATAAAAATAGATTTTCCAAACGTTTATGTTGTTGTTTTATATATATATTTTCCAAAACTTGTATGTTTTTATTTGAAACATAAACAGATTTTCTAGTGTCCAATAATGGGGATTATAAAAGTAACTGCTGTTCAGTTTAAAAAGCATAATGTAACTGGCACTAAAATTTACATTTTAAAAAGATTGTTTACACGTTCCTCACCTAATGCAACATGTCTGAATGTGTATCTCCATGTAAGTGTGTGTGTGTGTGTGTGTGTGTGTGTGTGTGTATGTATGTATATGTATATATGGGAAAATCACAAAAGCTGAAGTGAAAATTTCTGCAGAGCTACCAAATCTGGGTTACAGAACTTCGGATAATCACCAGGTGGGTCAGCAAAGAGGAACAATTCTCAATTTGCTGCCATCTAATTTTGCTTTATGGTCCTAATTTTTAGTAGTCTTCAAATACTTTAAATCAGAGGTCTCCAACCTTGGTCCCTTTAATACTTTTGGGCTTCAACTCCAAGAACTCCTCAGCCAAACAGGTTGGCTGAGGAATTCTGGAAGTTGAAGTCCACAGGTCTTAAAGGGATCAAGGTTGGAGACCTCTGCTCTAAATGTAAGAAAAGGTTTTGATTATTTGAAATGTTTGAAACTTTCCTTGCCTTCCCTTCAGCAATACATTGCTAGTTAAAGTCTTGCTGTGGTTCCTGATTTAACTCATTGATTTGATAGGAACCTCAGGGCCTAGGGCTTTTTTTGTCATGGAACACACCACGCATTCCGGCACCTTTTTTTGACGAGTAAGGGAAAGCTCAGCTGGACAGGGGGGAAAGAGGTGCCTCTGAAGGATCCAGCTGAGGTAGCCCTGAATGGTTGCTCTTGGCTGGATTCGCATAACCCTAACCCTAATCACTTCCTTCCCCCCTCCCCAGCTAGGCTTTCCCCTACCAGGCCAAAAAAAAGGTGCCGGAATGCTGTTCCGGTGCGTTCCATTAACAAAAAAACACTGTCAGGACCAGTCCCAATGGAACTTTGGTTCATAAGCCATAGTACACTGTTATATTCATACAAGTTCAAATTTTAGTTCTTCTGAGTAGATCATAATGGTAGTAAAACTGGATGGGAATAAACAAAGCCTACTAATAACATAAAACTAAAATAAGATGGAAGAAGTCAAGATTTCTAAATAGAAGGTGATATGAAATATTTCAAGGTTCAATTATAGGTCAGTAAGCATAATTAGCAAAATAAAGAGGTTTGATCATAAATATTATTTATTTTTGAATAAATAAATGTACAGTATGCCTGGAGAAGAACAGAGCCACATTCATACAGGTGTAATGAAGGTTGAGTGATGTGGGAGTCCCCTTTATATGTACAATGAAGAAGGAAATCCTGTTATTTCTTCTTAATTTGTGTGGGGGGGGAAATTCTACTTTTCCTCCAAGCCTGTTGGACAGCAATACAAAGGATTTTTTCCCTTGAATTGTCTTCAAAAATGCTTCGACATAATTAATGACTCAGTGCATTTCAGATATGTGATCCTTTTTCAAGGAGTCTAGATTCCAAAATCCTAGATGTTTTTCTAAGTATAAGGCATTTTCATTTCCCCCTTTATTACATTTTTATCATAACCCCCTTGTTCATGGTAGCAAAGATTACTTTCCTCTCTCAAAATTTTATTCTTAACTTTATTCTTCGGTACCACTACTGAATATATATATATATATAATTTATTAGCTTTTCAGTGTAAGTTATTTACATGTTAAATACAGTAGACTTTCTGTTTTATATGAGTAGCTGCAAGAGTCAGAACCTGTAAGTTAATTAAGAGATGAATACTTATTTCCTCTGGTCACTCATTTGTATATTCAATCCACTCTCAGCCAATTACCCATTGCCCGTATAGATGGAGACCTTGCTTAATGACTGCCAACCATTCAACTTCAACAATGGGAGTGAGTTTGGCTCCAACCCTCCTCACTTTCCACAAGACCTCTCTCTCTCTCTCCCTCCCTC
>JANHFO010003234.1:84341-96945 GCA_032468095.1 Pareas carinatus
TTTCCTCTGTCAACTGTACTGAATAACTCAGGCCATGGTTATCAAACATCAAAAACATCTGCCAGACTATCCCACCTTCTTTACATGAATGATCTGAAGCTGTATGGAAAAACACCATCTGAAAGAGACCAAGGGACTAATTCTGACTGCACAAGACCAAGCCTTAAAGACAAATGCATACAAAGCCAAAATAAAAAAGACAGCAACAGACAGTAAGTGCCGCCTATGCAAAGAAGCTGAAGAAACAGCGGACCAACTGGTAAGTTGCTGCAAGAAGATTTCACAGACTGACTACAAACAGAGGCATGACAAAGTAGCAACAATGTTGCATTGGAAGATCTGCAAGAAATATCATTTTCCTGCAAGCAAGAACTGGTGGAACCATAAAATAGAGAAAGTCATAGAAAATGAAGAAGCCAATCTGCTCTGGGATTTTAGAATCCAAACAGGCACGTACCACATAACATCCTGGACCTTACAATTGTCGATAAGAAAGACAAAAAAGTCTGGATACTCGATGTGGTAGTTCCTGGAGACAGGAGAATAGAAGAGAAAGAAATGGAGAAGACCACAAAATACAAAGACCTACAAATAGAAATAGAACGACTCTGGCAAAAGTTAGCAAGGATAGTTCCAATAGTAATAGGCGCCTTAGATGCAATCCCAAAACAACTGGAGCACCACTTGAACACCATCGGCATTGACAAATTCGCCATCAGTCAGTTACAAAAGGCAGCTTTACTGGGAACAGCTTCCATCCTGTGACAGTATCTGTAACACCATCAAACATCCATATCTGCCTGGACTCGATAGGTAGACAAAAATGCCAAATCTAGTCTGAACATCTTGCAGACTGTGTGATGAACCATAATAATAATAATAATAATTAGAGAAATACACTTTTCCCCTAACCTTTTTGCCAAATATCCACTTTCAATGTTCATATGCAACTCTCTTCACATGCATCTCCTTATGTTAGTAAAGATATTCTTGTTGGAGATGCGCTGTGCTTTCCAAGACCATGTGAAGTTTTAAGTTGACTTCACAAATGTGGTGCAAAGATTTCTACCTTTGCAGGATCCAATTTGACTCGGTCACTATCACCAGAGGTTTAGTCTTCCAAGCTTTTGGACTTGAGCTGGAACACCTCCTCAGGGAATTTTTCTCTCTCTCTCCTCCCAAAATGTGTGCAAAGTGTGTGCAAACTTGAGATTAAACCTTTGGTCCTGCTGGTCTAATTATACTGGATTCTGCAACATTATTCCAGGACACACATATCTCTACTTTTTGAAATGTTTCTGCTAATAGTATAGGTACAGATAATAAACTAAGCTAAGGGTGTCAATTCTCATTAAATATACATTTAATTCAAAAGAAAAATGCCTGAACAATATTTGTTGATGTCTTTATACTGTCATGGCTGCAATATAAATGTAACTTCTACCAGGTGGTTCTTGACCAGGCATATTCTCAGATACTTCAATCTCTAAACATAGTTTTTGCAAGGGAAGAACCTATAGTAAGTGTTCTGGAGTTAGGCTTCAATAAAATAGATTTGCAGTTTCCTAGTAATACATTTTTGGTCAAATTAAATATTCCTTCAATTTTTGTCTTTCTTGCTCAAACTACGTATGTGGCTTTCTTACTCTTACTTAATCTTTTTAATTCTTGGTGATTGGAGATATGTTTAATTGTCAAAAATAGTGTGTTGTATGCTCAGGTGATTCTCTGGAAAGAAGCTCAGCTGTTCAAAAACAAAATATAAGTCCAAATGGTTTGTGGCTATTTAAGTTTGTTGCATATTGTAGAAACAAAAAAAATGTCCACTCTCTTCTGTTATAGCATTAGCTATCCTTTAAAAAAAATCATTAAAGTATGTTTGCTTGCTTTTTGTGTATACCACAAAAATAACAGGAAAAGAAAAAAATATTGTATTGATTGTAGTTAACAACTGTCACATGTATTAGATTTTACAGCACTCTACGTGGTTGGATAAATTTTACTCTGGTCTGCAAAATGATCATCTCACAAAATGGTATCTCAATGTATATCAAAAAAATACTGGGCGTTGCTCATCAATCATGTGTTTCTACTCAGATAGAGAGGCAGAAATTCATGTACAGGTAATCCTCGACATACAATAAATGAAAACCAATCATAAGTCGCTTGGTTAGTACCATTGTAACTTTGAATGGTCACTAAATGAATTGTTTTTCACACTTATGACCATTGCAGCATCTCCATGGTCATGTGATCAAAATTTGATGCTTGGCAACTAGCTCATATTTATGACAGCTGCAGTGTCCTGGAGTCATGTGATCGCCTTTTCTGACCTGACAAGCAAAGTCAATGAGGAAGTCAGATTCGCTTAACAACTGTTACTTAACAACTGGAGTGATTCACTTAACTGTGGCAAGGAAGTTTGTAAAAGGGCAAAACTCGTTTAACTGCTTTACTTAGAAATCAAAATTTTAGGCTCTATTGTCATAACTCAAGGACTACCAGTATCGTTGCATCCCCATTGTATCACACATAGCATCTGGCATTCCTAAACCCAATTATCAGAACTTGTAGCCTTCTTTCTAATAAAAAAATGACAATCTTCCTTTCTTTAAGACCTAACCACTTACAAAGGTTGCCAAGTTTCTAGCAATAGCTATGATTTGCAAAAGCTGGATGATATCCTCTTCTCATTTTTAATTGTTTTACATTTCATTTTTAACCAGTACTGTAAATTTTGCACTTGTGAGGTTTTGTTTGTTTGTTTGGAACCATGCATACACGTATACACAATGAAATGAATCCACATGAAGATTATCTTATTACACAATAATAAGAAAACTTGCAAACAAAGCACAGGATTGGATAGCTTCGGTTTTACTATTTTCAGGAATGTCTTTGGGCTTAAGGATGCAAATGCTGGGACTCTCTTGCTTTGCAGCTTAAAGCTTCTTATTTGCTTAATTGTTTAGCAGAATCTAAACAAAATTTTAAAAGTCGAATGGGGCAAGGAGAGTTGCTGATCTCAAAGAAAGTATCTGTGAAAGGGATTTAAAAATAGTGTTGTAATTTAATTTTTATGCAATCTTTAATTGTCCTTCAAAATTAATAATATTTGCAATTGGACAGAAAACTGAATAATACAAAATAATATGTTGCCTATAGCTCAGAGGTGTTAAAAAATCCGAAGCTGTGAAGAACAAAATTGCAAAGACATTTTTGTAATATCAGTACTTTCAGAATAATATTTGGTGGATATGTGGCGAGTGAATGCCATCCTGAACTGTCCTCAGTAATGATTTTGGGTATTTGCAAGTAATTTTTTTTTTAGCTGGAGGATATATTATGCATTTTTTCTTTTCAAACTACAATAAAATACCATCTACATTCAGTGATTTCATAGACCAGGAATGAACCTGATGATACTTATCTAAGTATTCTGAAATTTTGCAAAATCACATCATCTTATATCATTCCAGGAGATTTCTTAATAATTTGAGAACTCATAATTTAACGAGTCTGAGATCTTTGCTAAGTTTGTGTACTGTATATATAAATGAGAATAGCTGGATCGTTGCAAAAAGATGCTGAGTGTTGACTCTTGTGTCATATTCATGTCAAAATTTATCACTCTATTTATTTATGTAGCTGTTCTGGGCTACATGTCTGACTTTTTAGTGCCTTATTAATTTCTTTATTTTTCCTTTTCCCTTCTATCCAGGCATTCCTTCACAGAATAATGCAGTGGGCTATTACTAAGGTTGATAAAAACATAACAGAGGAAACGGTTAAGGTTAGTTCTTATTTGTTTTCACTTCCTTTTTATTTTTTCTCAAATTGATTTATTTATACTCTGGGTTTCTTACAGACATTATTCTCAAATATCGAAGATATTCTAGAAGTTCACAAGAACTTCCTATCTAGGATTGAAGAATGTCTGCACCCTGAACCTAATTCGCAACAAGAAGTGGGATCCTGCTTCCTCCGTTTTGTACGTCAAACCCACTAACATAAGCTTTATGTAATTGATTATATTCTTTTCTGCAGTGCTGCTTTTTATGAAATAATTGCTGGCATGGTAGTTCATGTATACTCCACTTAGAGGTCAAACAAAATGATCTTGATTGCATAATTTATGAGATCTTTTAAGGACGCTTGGAAGCTGTATTTGCAGTCTATTCAGTAAAAAGAGTAGGCGTCATGATTTTTCATGAATCAGGCCTAACATATTTGAACAATAATCATTTTTTTACATTTGTCTTGAATAACCCTCTCCAGTAGGATGCAGATAACATTTTTTCCCACACTAGAATGCATTTGAAGTGAACAGCAGTAATTTCACTGACTTTAAAATGCACAGTTCTGTAAAGTTACACTTGATATTCATTATGCTCCAGGTACCATATGGGAATCTGATCTTAACCAGGAGAAGATGCAAACACTTCCTTGAACCTAGTTATAAAACTAAAATAAAAATGAAGACAGGACCTTTGATTTTTTTTAAATAAATTGATTTGTCAACATTTAAGTACCGGTATGTTGTAAAGCTAATGTGTTTTATATTAGTTCACAGACACTGTATTTATTTATATTCTTTATTTACATTGTTCCTTTAAAAATATCTGTTAAAAGATGACCAAAATAACTAATCTAAGAACTTTTTATTCAGAGAGAAAGATTTCGTATCTATGATGAATACTGCAGCAATCATGAAAAAGCACAAAAGCTTTTGCTTGAACTTAACAAAATAAAAACAGTACGGACATTTTTACTGGTAAATAATATTTCTTTTGTGTTCTATATATCTTCTGGTTTGTATGGTAATTTGATTGCAGTTCATTTCTAAAGAAAGCCAGCTTGGTGTAGCAGTTAATGCATTGAACTAGAAACTAGGAGACTTTGAGATCTAGTCTCATCTTAGGCATGAAGCCAACTGTGTGAACTTGGGCCAGTCACGTTCTCTCTGGCCTAGGAAGGATGAAATGACAAGTCACTTCTAAAATCTTGCCAAGAAAATTACAGGTACTAGTCCAGGCAGTTTTCAGAAGTCAGCAATGACTCAAAGGTGCACACATGCATGCGCTTGTGTGTCTGTGTGTGCGCGCGTGCACACAGTTACACACACAATTCTAAGTGACATATAAGCTTTTGAAAGCTAAATAAAGAGTAGTTTGCTGGATAAGACCAAGTGCCCATCTTATTCAACATCCTACTTTTTCCAGCTATTCAAATTAGAATAAAGTCTTGGAGGTCTTCTAGACCAACCTACTCAAGCAGGAGACCCTATACCGTTACAGACAAGTAGCTCTCCAGTCTCTTTTAAAAAACATCCAGTGATGTTTGAACGTTTGAAGG
Organism: Pareas carinatus; assembly: GCA_032468095.1. Classification (NCBI taxonomy): domain Eukaryota; kingdom Metazoa; phylum Chordata; class Lepidosauria; order Squamata; family Pareidae; genus Pareas; species Pareas carinatus. The sequence goes on from JANHFO010003234.1 coordinate 89,697, forward strand.
CAAGCTGTTCCACTGATTAATTGTTCTCACTGTTAGAAAGTTTCTCCTTAATTCGAGGTTGCTTCTCTCCTTGGTTAGTTTCATCTATTGTTTCTTGCCTTGCCTTCTGGTGCTTTGGAAAATAAGTTGATCACCTCTTTTTTGTGGCAGCTCCCCAAATACTGGAGTACTGCCTTCATGTCACTCCTTGCCCTTTCTCCAGACTAGCCATATCCAATTTCTGCAACCATTCTTCATATGCCAGGCCTTTAATCATCTTAGTTGTACTTCTGCGCACTTTTTCTAGTCTCAACATCTTTTTTTAATGTGGTGACCAAAACCGGATGCAGTATTCCAGGTGTGGTCTTACTAAAGATTTACAAAGTGGTACTAATAATAAAATGGCATGTGCTAAGAGATGCATTGCCAATTGTTCTGTTGCCCAATAATTTTAGTCAATCTGAATTTGTGTCAACACTGAACAGCACTATATCTCTGGCTTAAAAACAAAGGATAATTAAGTCAGAACTTTGCCATAATATATATATAAAATGATACGAAGTTTTGCTTTGAAGTTAATTAAAATTTCACTGTATTTTTATTATATTTTAAATAACATAGTGGTTATATCATATTATCAAGGGTAAATTATTTCTTCCCTAGGTACAATGCTAAAGCCTGTTCTATTTCATTTTATTTGTGTCCATGAAAAATATTCAGGGAAGTACATGTATGTCCAGGCAAAAAGCTACCAAATTTCAATTATATATTTACTTGTTTCAAAAATCATCTCTAAGTGGTATATAGCTAAGACAGAAAACTCTGGAATTTTGATACCATCTGCAATTGCCTTGTTTGTATAGACACTCTGTAATGAACAATTCCCAGCAAAATCTTTTAAAAATCTTTAAAAATCTTATTTCCAAAACTGTGTAGCAAAGTCTACTTTGAAGTATCTGTGTCTAGTCAATTTACAAAAGAACATGTACTGTTATATGACTAGCTGTAGCTGACTAGTATGTAAAATGAAGTGAGCAACAGTCCTGGGCATTAAACCCACTTGATAATTGAGTAGCCGAATAAGTCCAGGAATATAGTATTTTCAAAGATTACTAAAAGATAAATGTCAGTTTAAATGCATATTTAATTCCCTTCTTAGAACTGCATGATGTTAGGAGGACGGAAGAGCACAGATGTACCTTTAGAAGGTTATTTGGTAACACCAATCCAGAGAATATGCAAGTATCCACTTCTTTTAAAGGTATGTATTTTTATTTGAAGAAGTATGAAAATATGTCTTTCAAAAAAAAATTTAAAATTATTTTTCGTTTTGCCACGTTTCAATACATTGATGACAAGGGGGAGCAGTACATTCAGGAGATATAAATCCAAACAAGAACATTTACAATATGTATCATAATCATGTCTTGTACCATCTGACACCTTTTATACCATAATTTCCACATTTCGTGTCATATTTATAGATTTCTGTTCCCTTCTTGTTAAATATTTTTCTTCTCCTTCTCCCCATTCTTCCCTCTTCCTCCTGTCCTTCCTTTCTAAAACCCTTCTTTTTTCCCTTTCTCTTTCTTCCCCTTCTACTTCCTTTTCCTCTTTCTTCTTCCTCCTCTCCACTTCCTTGCACCTTCTTTCTACTTTCTTACCCTTCTTCTTCCTTCCTTACCATTCTTATTAGAACCAGTCTTCTCTCTTTATTTCTTCTCATCACCTCTCTATCTTACACCCATTGCCAATTTACTCTCTCTATACCAGTGATGGCGAACCTATGGTACGCGCGCCACAGTGGGCACACAGAGCCTTCTCTGCTGGCATGTGAGCCAAGTCGCCTCAGCATCGCCCCAGAGCTGAGCATGCTCAGAAAGGAGTAGCAGCACCAGGCGCTGATGTCATGGGGCCATGCGCATGCTCAGAAAGAGTAGCGGCGCTGGGCGATGACATCACAGTGCCATGCGCATGCTCAGAAGGAGAGTAGTAGTGTCAGACGATGATGTCACAAGCCATGATTCATTAGCCGTGACTCATCTGGGCACTCAGAATCTAAAAGGTTAGCCATCACTGCTCTACATCATCTTTCTTTTTCAATTTCTTTACAATTTAATATCTTTTCTCATTTTAATTTTAATTTTAAATACATTTTGCGGGGACATCATATTTCCTGGTTGTTTACTTAATCTATTTCTACTATTTTCCATCTTTACAATTTCAATGCTGAATATCTCCATTCAGAATGTACATTTTAAATTAACCTAGAATCGATATATCAAACATCAAATTTTAAACAATTTAAACTTATTACTTTTTATCTTTACAATTACAAAATTATCTCTATTCAACCTATCCATTTTTAAGTAATCCAGAGTCCATATATAAATCAATACACCAATTTATATTTTCATAGCCAGTGATCTTATATTTTATCTAAGTTTTTAATCTCTTCCAAATGTCTTTCTTCTATTAAATATATCTCATTTCAATGTTAAATACAAATTACTATATTTAATTTCACTTATAGTCATCAAAAATAAAGAAAACATTTTATTTTTCACTTCAAAACTTTAAATCATAGTAAGATCACATGCTAAAAATTCCTTTAACCTAAATTCTTCTTAATAATCATATATTTAAGTTATCACATTAGTCTATCCCTTTCTGAGTAAATGAACCGTCTTACTTCCTTTGCAGACTTTCTTCCATTTCATTTATTTTATTTTATTTATTTTTTATTTGTTTAGACAAGCATTTCTATACTTTTAATCTTCCCAAATTCTTTCCCCTCCTTTCCCTGATCCATCATATTTTTTTCCTTTCTGGATTTTTCCACTTTTACCCTGCACAACTATACTTCTGCCTTTATGTTTTTTGGGGTCTAATTTTCTAACATACATTTTCTTTCCAATTTTTGGGAAGAGCCCTTCCTTTTCTCTATTTCCTTAGTCCTTGTAGGTTTTCTAACACTTTTCTTCCTTAGTTTTTTCCTTCTCCTATTTAAATTTTCTACTTCTTTTGTTTCCCACATTTTAATTTTCATTTCCCACAATTCTTCCTGTCGAATCCTCTTCTCGAGTACTGCCATAATTTCTTCCATTCGTGCTACAAAAAGTCAAAATGACTGGCCCAGTTCATATGTAGGTTGTCTCTTTTCCTGTGTTGACTCCATTTTGTCCCAATTTCTCCCTCTTTGTATATTGTCAAATGCCAATTCCCCCACCTTAGGGCCCAACTTTCTTCTTCCTATTTTTTCATTTTTTTTCCCTTTTAAGGCATGTTAATTTGTAATCCTCCAAGTCAATTTATAATCCTCAGAGTTGGTTCCGACGCAATGTTCATCCAATTTTAATCCAACTTTGCAGCACCAATAAATTTCACATCAGTTTTCTTTAGTCCCCTCCTTCTCTTCTCTTTCGATTTTTTTTTGGAATTTTCCAAAATTGTCCATCTTCTCAGCTTCAACTACTTATTCCACAAATGGTTTTTTCCCCTGCAGTGCCAATTCACCACTTTAAATATTTTTATGGGGTCATATTTTTATTTTCATTTCAATTCACCCCTCTGGAAAGTATCCAGTGGAGAAATACCTCTTTTATTTTTATTTTTTTCTTCTCCAACTGCTGGTTCCTTGCTTGCTTCTGTTTAGCATTGTTATTTTGTCCCAGTCTTCATCTAATCGTCGCCATGGCCTTTTCTCCTGCATGGAGAAAAGGAGATAAAGCAGGAGCAAATGTGCCGACTGCCATCATGCCCATCTTCCCGCCTTGGCCTCCCTCTTCAACCACCTCTACAGAGTGGTCTCGGACCTCTATGGTCCCCACAGCTGAAGAAAATAGAGAACCTGCAGCCGGAGCTCTGGCTGCTGCGTTCTCTGCCGATGAGGACCAGAACTGGAAGTTCTGAAATGATTTAATTTCTTTATGACTATTCTTTATACATGTCTTTGTCACCTTTCAAAATTTGCTGTTTTCTCATGGCGATGTATAATAAAGTAAAATCAATTTAAAACATGTTCAACACTTAACAACAGGACAATTATGATTGGAAAAACAAATCAGATCATTTTCAGGCAAATTCATTGTATGTGAGCCAGTTAAAATTTTAAATACAGTTACTGGAAACACAATGAATATAATTCATGATTCCCTCATTCTTTAATCAATTGCTCACTCCTGTCCTTTTCCAATTTTTTATTTTCCAATTTTTATACTGCCTTTCTCCCGAAGGACTTCAATTCTGAGAAGCTTTAGCTCAAATCTATTCAAGTATACTGTTAGAAATGGTAGAACCAGATTCTCTGACACCTTGTCTAGATCTAGAAACCATATTTCTTCAAGCAAAGAGATACCAGTCAACATTATGTAAGATATTCAGGAAGGTCAAATGGAGACAAGGTTCCTTGACTCAGTTTCACCAGGAACCTTGATATAGCAGAATTCTATGATGTATGAAGGCTACTGTTGACCCAACAGTACATTGTCCTTCAAATATTCTCATTAAATTAGGGAAGGAGACATGGATATGAAAATTGAGGGTAGGGCTACTCTGGACCATCCTTTGTCTGGACAAGAAACCCTGTTGAAATCTATTCATTCTGGAAGACAAAATAATCATCCTTGCAACAAGGGAAAGAATCACAGGTGGAAAAAGATGGTTAGAATTGTTCTCCTTTATCTCATATTCTTAATTGTCCAATTGAAAAATGACAGTGATGCTGAGTTGGGGAGAAAATAAAATAATCACCTTTTTTTGCAATAAGAAACAAATGCATCTCTAAAGCTCACAGCATTATAGAAAGAGATGCCCCAACACCTCCTCAGTGTCAGTAGCATAAAGCAGATCTGTAGCTAATGCTACCCGTATATTCGCCATATAAATGACTAGCTACAGCATGTCAGTAATATTGCCTTTTTTCATTTTGTTCTGCACAACCAACTGTCAGGTCTGCTGCTTTTGAAAATGTTGCCAGCCATTTTCCAGGTGCACAGAAGGTGTTTTCTAACTACAAAATGAGGATGCTGGGGCGGGGGACTAACACAATGGGTTACCACTTTTTCCCCCTTCAATCATAAGATCAGCCCAAAATAGATGTGATGGAATAACTCTCTTATATGCTTTCTTCTCTTCTGGTTCTTATGAGAATGTCAAATAATAAAAAGTAGCAATTTTATCTAGGAAGCTGCCTTATTAGAAATCCGAGCCAGATTCTGGCAGCTGTGTGTTGCTACTTCAGTCATCACTGGGTATTTTGGAATGAAGTATTTGTTGCTTCTGCCAAAAAGGAATTTCATGTGGCTGCACTTTTTACTGTTTCTGTTATTTTTATTAACTCTGAGAAGCTAGGCAGAGCCCCACAACTGCCATCTTGATCAAGAAGCCAGACTCTCAAGCTCAGTTCCAGGAAACTGCAGTTTTTGTGGGTTTTTTGCAGTTTTTGAAGTAACTTCACAGTCACTTCAATCTTTTTTGGAAGGGACAACTTCATCCTGGCTTTAGCAGTGCTTAGGTGCCACAGTTATGATGGTGGTTATTACAAGCTGACCTATCGCAATCCTGCTATTCTAGAAGTCTCTTCTGGAACACGTCTTCTCTATGGTCTTTTTTTAGCTACTCCTGGGTCCTCCCAGGCACATAGTCAGAACTGGAACTTTTGGCCATTCATAGCCAGCATCATCATTTCCTTGAAGCACTAGTTGGGCCCAGAGCTTGCTTATTATACATTGATCCCTCAAACAGTGTCCCTTTCATATCTATTACCTGTCAATCATGTTATTTTTGAACATTGATTCAGCTTATCTGGACCTGGCATTTGGGTCAGGTGATACACAAATAAAACACAATCTCTTCAAGGTGGACATGACAACCCAAGGTGCTCAAGAGCATCTATTCTGAGTGACCACAAGTGATCCACTAGGGATGGAAAGATCTTTCAAGTTATACTTTGAACGCAGCCAATTTATGAAGCCCTAGAAAAATTACCCTTGAACAAAGTAACAAGCCATCTTATTCTCTTTCTTTTCTCCCCAATGGTTAATTGGAGAAAAATTCTGTATTCCTATCTAAAAAAATTTCAACATTGTTTTTCTGCCATTACTATGGCACAAAGGTGCTGTTCTGGTCGTTCACTGTCACAAGCTCTGTTTTTCTCTCAGCATAACTGTGTCAATTTCCTATGTCTTCAAACTCACCATTATCTGTTTTCTCTTTTCCTCCCTTCACCCCTTTTTTTGATGCTCCCAGCTCAACATTCAACTCAATGGGGTTGCACAATATACTCAGCGGAAATCATTCTTTAATTGACACTTCAAATTCTGTGGCCCAGCAGTTGTTAGAAAGAGCTCAGAATCTGTACTGAAAATCAGGCCCTGGAGGACAGCAAATTATTTTTGTGCTATGTGCAATGCTGGTACAAAGCTTGTATTTTTCAAAAGAACTGATCTGTTGAAGATGCTTGTTATTTTGACATTGGGTTTGAGGAAGTCTATCAATTCTTCAGCATGCCTTATCTCATATGGAAATGGTTGCTCAGGGTATTGATGGCACTTCCAGATGAGCAGCCTTTCCATCTCCTTCTAAGTCCAGGAAGGAAAATACATCTGAAACTAAACTGGAATCTCTGTCTTCATTTTCTTGAGAACCTTTCAATAGTATAGCATTGTATATCAGAATTAACAAGCAAAAATTGGCCACATTTACTAGCAAGACCATATATGTGTGTGTGCAAGTCTGTGCAAGATAAAGAACAGAGAGAAGGAACCCTCACACACATGCCCTCTGAATGTAAACTGTTCTCTCTTCGTACACACACACACACACACACACACCTAATTCTTAGTCATTCTCTTTTTAATTTTCCTCTACTCCCTTCTTGGACACGGTTAATAATTAGACATGAGGAAAGGGCCTTACAGAAAACAAAATGTACGTTGATAGCCCATGGTCATGATGAATAAAATGCAACTCCTGATTCACGTCTACAGGTATATAATGAATGAAAAACCATCCTATTACCTCAGTTAGCTCAATCTAAGCAAAAGCTGGTTCTGATGTCTCTCTCTGCTGCTTCCAAAGTATGAAGACACTTTTAACTATAGTTTAAACAAGGATAAACATGTTCAGGGACCTTAGCCAGTATACAACCTTTCAGTTCAATTGCTGGGTGAAACCAAGAACATACAAGGCCAGTGTTGGATCTTAGAATCCCCAGACTTGTCGGAGCCGAGACGAGTCGACTCCCCCCCCACCTTGTGGATGTCCATAT
>JANHFO010003234.1:103095-117406 GCA_032468095.1 Pareas carinatus
AATTAAGAATTAAAAACTAAAAAGTTCAGAGATAAAAAATGGAAATGAAAAAAAAGAACAGTGAAGAAGAAATGACTTCCCCACTTCATCTCAAGTATAAACAGTTTTAGTAACTTATCACCTTCTTTTAAAAAACAAATGATCTCTTCTTCTCATATCCCAACTGTTATCTTTAAACAAATCCTTAAAAGTCTTGTTCAGCCAAAGTCCATTAAGGCTTACCAGATATAACAAGATATCTATTTAATCTAAGTCAAATAAACCAACTTTATATTCCTTCATTTTTACTTTTAACAATCTTGATCTTTATTTCCTTCAAACTGTCTCCTAAACTTGATTTCTTTTCAGTTTTCCTTAGTGTTTTCTTACAAAATTATTCAAAACTTTAAGAAATCTATTTTGTAAACTCAATATAGTAAAATAATCCAGATTGCTCTTTTTGTTTACATGAATCACTTCATTTTGTATAGTCCATGTGGCATCTTTTTCCATATCATTTTGGTAGCCTTTCATTTTTAAATCAGGGAGGACCCCCTCCCCATTAAAGGATTAAATTACTGGCCAGAACCAGCAATATATCACCTTTTGGGAATCCATGACTAACCAGTAACGACATGGATTAACATATAGATGGCCAGACTCGCAGTTCTGAAAACTCTTATTTTCCCAAGACAAATGGACTTAAAAACTTATCAGTTATCACAGCTAGACCATACCGCAATCAATTCCATATGAACTTTATAGCTACAATCCAGATCAAAGTGGATCCGAGGAACTTTATGCATTAGATGCCTAGAGTAAGTTTATACACTAGATGTCTAGAATACTTTTTACAGTAGCCATACATAAAGACCTTCAAGCCATCCCTACTCAGCTATCTGTGGACAAGATATCAGCAGAAAAATAATTTGGTACTCTTTGATTTCCAAAAAGTGGATTCTAATAAAGGTTTCTACTTATGCTTGGGCATGTTGTCTCCTTGTTTTTCTTCCAGTGGCTTTTGCTGTCATTTCATTTAATAAAGAGTGGGTGCTGGCAATGTTTTCACTCTGGGTTGCAGTCTGCAGTTATATACAATGTCCTATCTGAACAAATGACCAAAATTGTAAAAGTGGCAGCTTAAGTAGTACATGTGGTCCTCAGTTAATGACTGCCCTGTTTAGCAAACATACGACTAATAGTTTTACAACTAGTTCTTGATCTTACAACTGTGGTAGCTTGGCTGTGGTCATCTGATTGCCATTTGAACACTTCATAGCTGGCTTCCAATAAATAGAGTCAATGGAGAAGTGGGCATAAGTCACAAGTCAAGTAGCAGAGCAAATTGATAATTGTTATATTTACACAAAAATGAAACCTCAGCAGAATCAGGGTGAAATTATTTTTATAATTTTGGTTTTGCGAAATCACTAAATCATTATTTGGCAATTGAAATATAAACTATTACATGATTAGGCAAAAATATAGTGTGAATAAATATGCATGCAGTGATGTGAGGATGGGAAAATCTATATTTGAGTAGTTATACCAATGATTTCACTCAAAGCATCAGATAAGTTGTTTATGATACTATTTTGTGCTATAACAAAGCAGTATGAAATAACTGATCTGTTTAAATAAGCTTCTAGAAAAGCACTAAGAAACATGCTGCCTGCAGTGAACCTTTTCTCTAGAGAGCCTATTAAAAATATCTTTGCAATTACATCAATGAAAAATGCTACCCATTATTTTTAGAATGTCATAATCCTTAAGTCAGCAAAATTTTGCTTTCTTCAGAATTACTTATCTCTTCAGTCTGATCTAGTAACATATGGTCAATATTCTGTTTAAACCTTATTTTAAAGCAAGTTTCATTGATTTCAGATAACTTTTATTTAACCAAATTATTTAGATGATCTGTCCATATTTGCCTATATCCAAATTATTATGGTTTCAGTTCCAAAGCATACACAGTTCTTTGAAACCTTCTCTTCAAAAGATGTCTCCAAGAACAAAGTCAAAAGTCATCATGAGGCAGCTTCCGCATTTTGAGGGGAGTGATTGAACACATGCTGTTGGTACAATTACCACTATTGGTATATAAAAATATCGTATATAAAAATATCAGGTGCAATTGGAATGGAAAGACTATGACTGATGGTAACAGAAAAAACCTTTCTGAAACTTTGAAGAGCAGCTTCTGATCAGTGTAACCAATTTCTAAGGCAGTATTCCCAATCTTCTGTTTCCAGCGGTATTGAGTTCATCTTTACTCTCTATGAATGGGAATGATGGATATACATTTCTTTATGAGAGGACCTTAAAGGGATCCTCTGAAAAAATTAATTTCCTGTTTTTAGAGGTCCTTCTATAGAAGATGTTTCACTTCTCATCCAAGAAGCTTCTGAAGTGAACTGAAGAAGCTACTTAGATGAGAAGCAAAATGTCTTTAAGGAAAAACAAAGAATATCCTGTTGCCTCTTGAAGAAGCACCTTTGGGAAGATAGATAATGTGAATAACAACTTGTAATCAAGATTGTTTTCTAAATGTTAAAATCACTTTGCTATTTGATTAGCTAAATGCATTCTGTATGTAGAAAGCTGAGTATTTCTTGAGTTTGTCTGTTGGCTTTTGGGTTCACATAACTGTTCTTTTCATATGTTCCTTTGCTAGGGATCTAACATCACTGACACTTGCACAGAAATGCTGATGTGTGGTGTTTTGTTAAAAATCTCAGCAGGAAATATACAGGAACGAGTGTTCTTTCTTTTTGACAATCTTTTGGTCTATTGCAAAAGAAAGCACAGGTGAGACACATTCATTGATTTATGCTTTCAAGACTGAACATAGATAAATTATCTGAATTTAAATGTTTAAAAATATATTTGCATATTTTAACTACTATAATGCTCAGATAATGACAATTCTAGAAGTACAAGGTTCCACCTAATGCAAAATAACTATATTTTAGAATAAAAATTTAAGGCTACAAAGCAGGCTCTTTTTTGCATTGCCATAAAAATTTCTTATTAAAATGATTTTGGTTTATTAATAATTATTACTAAATTATTAATTTATCTGCAACAGCATTAAATAAAATAAGGTCTAGATAGAGCTCAATTTTTGATGCATAAATAATTGCTAATACTAATGAGCAATCTTGGTGAGACTAAAGTACAACTAATACTTTTAATGTTTGTACAATACTTTTCCTTAACTAGACGATTGAAAAACAGCAAAGCATCTTCAGAGGGGCATCGATACCTTTTCCGAGGCAGAATAAATACAGAGGTGATGGAAGTTGAGAATGTTGATGATGGCACAGGTATATGAACATATATCACTTTCTTAATTATTGTTATCTTTTGGATGTTGACTTTGTGTCTCATAAAATAATAGAAGTAATCCTTGCTTAAAGATTAAAAATTGGAACTAGCAACCCTGTCACTACGCAATGCAGTTGTAAAGTGCGATGTCACATGATCGCACCGATTTACAACAGCAGTTGCACCAGTTCTAGTTGCCATGGTTAAGTGAATGCTGCACAGTTTTGAAGTGCAACATCACATGATTGCTATTTGTGACCTCTTGATGACTTCCCCATTGACTTAGCTTGTTAATGGCATTAAAGGTCACAAATGGCAATCATGTGACACCAGGGTACTGAAACTGTTGTAAGTTCAAACAGGTTGTCAAACATCTGAATCATGATCACACAACTATAGGACATTACAACAGTCCCAACTACAAGCACCAGTCGTAAGTCTCCTTGTTCAGTGCTATATTAACTTTGAATGGTTGCTGAATAAGTGATCATTAAATGAGGAACTTGTATACAATTTCAATAACTTAGGCAGTTATTTAATGTAAATAGATTTCACATAAATGGAAGACCAAAGGTTATATGAATAAGAAAATTATACTCCTATTTATAAACTAGCCGCTGATCTTTATTAGGCCCCAACTGTGTGTGAAAGTGTAATGAAACAAGGATCCATCTAGCCTTCCCGATCCAATTGGATTGGCAGATACAGTAAGTGGTGCTTCAGGTAACCAGGCCCTATGACATGACAGATTAGGCAACAACCAACATCTTGAATTGCAGTCCCATGTAACACATTGCAAGAGGCAACTTGTGAGGCGACCAAAGCTTGAATGACTGTCTTTTTTAATGCAAGCTGTCATTTCTGTTACAATGTTACTTATCACAAGCTTTGTTTTTGTTTGCTTTATCTTAATCTTTTGGTAAATGGATGAGTTTTCCTAAACAGCATTTCCGTTTAGATAACAGAAAGATATTTGATTCGATTTAGCTAGGCAGGATTACATTCATAATTTTGAGTTGGCAATCAAAAATTAAATGAATTATAGCTTCCTCTTGATTCTTAAACCTTTTAAAATTTTTCATAAAACATAGAAGGAAATACATGATGCTAGCATTTATCTAGGGGAAGTTTTGCTTTAAGTAAGAGCACAATGTTTAGGGTGAGACCAGAAGCAATTTTGTACGGCTCAGAGCATTTCGTAGCTATCAGAGGAAAAGTACATCTCAGATTTTTCTTTCTGTGATTTCCCACCCCCGCCAGCTGATTATCATAGCAGTGGTCACATTGTTCTCAATGGTTGGAAGATACACAACACAGCAAAGAATAAATGGTTTGTGTGTATGGCCAAAACATCTGAAGAAAAGCATGAGTGGCTTGAAGCTATCCTAAAAGAAAGGGAAAGAAGAAAAGGTGAGAACATGAATTTTATTTTTATACAGTCTCACATCTGGAGGAAGTACTGTGTTAAGATAAATTTCCTGACAAAGAGAACAATTAGTCAGTGGAATGGCTTATTACTGGAGACTTTTAAGAAGAGATTTGACAAGCATTTATCTAAAATGGTATACGGTCTACTGGTTGAGCAGGGGATTGGACTAGAGGACCTCAAAAATTCCCTTCCAACTCTGTTATTCTGTTAATTCCTTCTTACATTTCTCACCTGTGGGATGTAGAACAATAGCTCTGAACCTCTGTTCTTATACCAAGGGTATACCTCATGGCAACACCAACTACGTTTGCCAGCAAGATCTAGTATGTGAATAAAGTCTTGAAGTGCTATGACCTTGCTGGATATTCCTCTGATGAGAAGGATAGAAAAAGAGTGGAGTTAGATATCTAGAGACCTGGTGTGTGTTTCCAGTAGGTTGAGTTAGATCCACCAAGCCACCAAGAAGCCTCCCATGCCCCCTTCAGATACTTAGCCTAAGCAGAGATGTGTGATAAAAATTCAGCAACAGAGCAGAATTGCCCTGAATTTCTTTTTGAAAAAAATGATTTCCCTTTCCTCCAATAATTAAAAAAAATTTCAATCCATGTTAATTCATAATGTTTACAAAGCAATGATATCCGTATTAGTCTTTGAATTACTTACTTTCTATAGATTACTTGAAAGCAACCTTCCCCTCCCCCAATTTTTTTTTCCAGACTTCAGTTTTGGCAGTTAATGCTGACATTGGCTGGGAAAAATTTGTAGAAAGAATTCTTACTTGAAATACATTCTTTCTCTCTCCCCATCCGTATCTCTCTCCAGCATATAGCTGTGTAATTTTACACTGTGCAGATGAATAATTGTTTCTAGTAACACTATTCAGTAAGGAGCAATAATTGGCATGAGCACCAGGATAATCCAGGACATTGAGCCTGTGGTAGGAGAATGCAATTTTAGTCCTACATGAAGATTTTTACATTGTTTTAATTTGATAAGCAAAGAAGGTTCTCAGGCACAGTAGAAAATTATAGTCACCAAAATAAGAGAGAGTCAAATTGTTTTATCACATTAGTTCTCAAAATGAAAGCTTCTGAAGCCTTTAAATAGGATTTTTTTTGATAATCTATGTGTATAACCCAGTTATCCCATCTCGAAAACATCTGTGTAAACATCTCTTTTATAAATCAGGATGCACTGACTTAATTACATATGGAATAACAGATGATTCATGTACAAAACAGTTTGCAGAATTCAAATGCCTTTACTAAAAGTAGTTGTAAACAACATTCCATTCACCATGAATAAAAAGGAGCTTTTGTTTACTTTATAATTCTGTTCACATTCATGAATATAAAGTAATTGTAAAAGTTTACATAAGCATAAGTGAAAAGGAAATTTAGCTGACTGTCTGAAATAGTGAGATTATGATCTTAAAAGATTTAAAAAAATATTGGCTTTCTTTTTCTCTTCTTAGATTTTGAGCATTGTGTGTATTCTGTCACAATGGAATACTGAGTAATTTTTGCAATTTTATTAATGTTTAATTGCATTTTAACACTCAATCTGTTAGCTGCTTTGAATATGTTCTGAATATTAACAGGGATTAAATTTGAAAAAATGCTATGAAGAAATACTTAAAAGGTTTTTAATGCATAAAAATAGCCCATAAAATTCTCTCTCTCTCTCTCTCTCTCTCTCTCTCTCTCTTTCTCTGCAATCACAATGGCCTCAACATGGATGATTTATGGCTTGTAAAGCACATCTGGCTGTTGTAACACATTGTTCCCCACATGACTGCATGACTGATCTCATTTGCCTAATAGCCACAATACTGACATATCTTGCTAAACCAAAACCAAGCATTCCTTCTTATGCCTTACCATAATTTATAAACTAAACCAGTGCAAATTTCTAGAAAACTGTAAGTTGGATCCAATCTTACTTAGGCAGGTTTGCACTTCCAGCTCAGTCTAGTATGAGCAAGAGTTTCCATTATTTCACTACTAAAAGTGAGGAGGTGATATGTGTGTGTTTGTGGGTATGCTTTTTGAATGTTATTGAAGTTATCTGTACACCACCAATTCCCCCCTTTCCCCTCCTAACTCCCTACCCCACATCCCATTCCCTTCTCCCATATCCCATATTTTGTAAATATCGTTAAAGTTCAATGTTAAATTTTTATGTTTTCTGTGCACCGCCCTGAGTCCTTCGGGAGAAGGGCGGTATATAAATCTAAATAAATAAATAAATAAAATAAATAAATATACTGTATGAATGTATTACTGCCAGGGTTTCGGCTTTGTCTTTATAATCCAGTTTGTATAATTCAGTATAATCTGGCACTATTGGATACCTAGTTTCCCTGTCAACTATTTGGCTAGTTTGTTCAACTTTTGAAGTGATTTTCAGGTAAGATCCCTCGTGAATGGTGATCTTACAGTGACTGTATTTGAAAAGGAACTTTCTAAGTCTTGTTTCTTGAGACCTTTTTAACAGTGAATATTATATTAGGAATTTTAACCTGAATCTTTTAGTTTGGTCTGTCTGTCTGTCTCTCTCTCTCTGTGTATTTTTATAGAAAATGGAATGATTTGTTTCAACTTGTCCAGCTGTTCTTGGTAATGTTTACTATTCTAATTTTAAAAGTCTTTAAATCACAAATTATCTTACATTTAATATTACTAGAATTAAAAACTGAAGGACAACGCCCCCCCCTAATAAATAGCTAGCAATACATTATTTGGAAACATTCCAAAATTATTATATTGTGATTTGTTTTTCAGGGTTAAAACTTGGTATGGAACAAGATACATGGGTAATGATCTCTGAACAAGGAGAAAACCTTTACAAAATGATGTGCAGACAAGGGAATTTGATCAAAGACCGGAAGAGAAAATTAACTACTTTTCCAAAATGTTTCCTTGGAAAGTATGTGTTTAATATTTCCATTTAAAATTTTGTCTTGTTATTTTAGTTATGATTAATCAAATTAAAGAGCAATGTATTTAAAATGATCAGACTATTTAGGATTTCTGCTTTAACTAGCAAATTAGTAAAACCTGTCTGGGTATTGGCCGTTCTACATAATATTACTGAAAAGAAGCAGCAGATTATACAAGTGTACAGATTTTTTTTTGAATGTTGATATAAATATAGTGGCATCGGCCTGCCTACTTCATCCCCCATGCTTTAATAATACAGTGTTGAAACTCTAAAAGTTATTTTACATATGCAAAAAGCAATTGGTGAGATGACCCTCTGTCTCTCTTGTGGACAGAGTTCTGTCCGATAATTTTGAATATTAAAGAGAATGTGTTTGTTATATGTTACGGTTTATAATTCTTTTCATGGATCAACAAGATTTTGTAGTCATAAAGCCATTTTATAAAACATACAGTAGTATTTCCCATATGGTATTAAAAGGAGGTAAAATAACCATGGCCTACAAATATTACTATACAGGTAGTCCTCGACTTACAGCAGCTCATTAAGTGACCAGTCAAAGTTACAATGGCACAGAAAAAAGACCATTTTCACACTTATGACCGTCACAGCATCCGCACCGTCATGCGATCCCCTTTTGTGACCCTCTGACAAGCAAAGTCAACGGGGAAGCCAGATTCACTTAACCACTGTGCTATTAACTAAACAACTGCAGCGATTTACTTAACAACTGTGTTTAAAAAGGTCATAAAATGGGGCAAAACTCACTTAACACATTTCTCACTTAGCAACATAAATTTTGGGCTTAATTGCGGGCATAAGTCGAGGGCTATCTATATATAAAATCTATTTTTCACTTTCTGTGCCAATAGTCTCAAGTGTCATGCTAAAAGAGTGCCAAGGATATCGTATAATAAAACTGACTGTGGATTGCTTCTAGGAACATCAGATTCTTCCTGCAACCCAGACCTTTGCCTCACCAAACTATCAAAGCAGAACAAGCTATAAGTTCTAGCAACAGCTTGTACCTATGGACAATGATGTAGTCTGATCAGATCAGAATTGATAAGGAATAGAAAATTGTAACTATAAACTCTTATATTATTCTTAAATAACTTCTTACTGAACTTTGCACAATTGTATATTTACTTTTTGAGAGAGACCACATATGAAAATTATAATGTGAATTGTAAAATAACTTACCATAATTAAAAAAACCAAGAAATCTCTCCCAGTGCACCTCAGAAAAAAGGGAGTGCTGGTAGAATAGAACACTAGTCTCAGTGCCATTAGCTTTGATTTATTACTTTATCCATTTTAGCTTTCAGTTATTCCAAAAATATTAAATGCAGCCTCTGACTACCACCATTTTATTGACCCTTACTCCATTCTAGCCTTTAAAGAAACGAAAAGTTATGAATTCTAAAACCACAAAATTAGATTTTAATCTGATATCCTCTTAGAATCATTGTAGAGCAGAGGTCTCCAGCCTTGGTCCCTTTAAGGCTTGTGGACTTCAACTTCCAGAATACCAGTCATGCTGGCTGAGGAATTCTGGGAGTTGAAGTTCACAAGCCTTAAAGGAACCAAGGTTGGAGATCTCTGTTGTAGAGCATCTTATTCATGAGTAGACATGAATTGGATTACATCATTAATGAGCAAAGTATATTCTGCTGCTTCATTAGGAATTTTGTTTCTTTACTACATTTAACCTTGATATGTTAAAGTAATTTTTGTCTATCTGCTTTTTTCTTAATTAGTGAGTTTGTATCTTGGTTATTGGAAACTGGAGAGATTCACAGACCTGAAGAAGGTGCTCATCTTGGTCAGGCTTTGTTAGAGAATGGCATTATCCACCATGGTAAATAAGTTACCTTTTCTAATGATTACTTGCAAACATTTTTTACTTGTCAGTAGGTGTACAGAGCATGCAATTGTTTATGAGAGTACCATTTGTTGTAGCCAAAAGTTATAGAAAAAGTCTTTGGAACAGTGAGGTCCTTGATGCTCTCTGAGTTTAGTTGTTTTCTGATGGACTTCCCATTACCAAACTAGGTAACATCATCACTGTCTTTGAAACAGTTTTGTGTATTATTTGTTCTAGCTTTTAGTTTTCAGTTTTAGCCTAAAGAATAACCTGTTTTATTGTATCTATTTTATCCATATTGTATCCAAATGATGTTTAAGAGCTTATATGGATCTGATATTTTCTCTTTTGTCATTTATAGCTTGCTCTATACTTTACGGTTTTTGTTTTTGTCTTGTTATTTTATGCTGGTTATTGACCAGAATAAAGGAACTTACTTATTTACTTATTATTATGTAGACCCAGCTGTGTTTCCACAGGAACTGAATTCCTAAAATAAAATTGAATGGCCCATCTGGTTTTGTTCAGAAGCAGAAAATCACTGTGCATTTGAGAGACAATTAGATTTACATTAGAAATGTATTATTTTCTGGATTTTCTATTTCCACATTAACAGTGTAAGGATTTTATTGATATTAATCATTCAATATTATTTTTATTTACTTACAATAACTCAAAACTACTGTGAAGTTTGTGGATTCACTTCTTTTTGAAATGTTAAATGAAGCATACTCTTATCTAATAATAAACAACCCAAAATATATGCTTTTCATATCAGAACAGTTGAAGGGAGTAAGAACTAAAGTCTCCTTCAAGTCAAGTTCAGCTCCTATTGAGTTCAAAATCATGTTGGGCTTTTTTAGAAGCAAGACACTAATCACTTGCAACTTTCTCTAGTTTTTCTTTTCTTTTTTTATTTTATACCTAGCAAACAGCTTTGGGATTCTCTGAAGTTGTCCCATCTTAAGTACAAACCAGGTCTTCGTTCCAAGCACAGATAACAATATGCATCTGAAGAAAACAGAAGTTAATCTATCTTAATTAAATCTTTAATATTTTTGTTCTGTTAGTCAAACAACAGAACAAAGTGATTCAAGGATGCAGAATAAAGATTTATATCGTTTCAATTATGGATATAAATGAATATGAATTTTAACATTTTTATTTGATTTTCAAATAACTTAAGCCCATTATTTGTTGGTAACGGATAAATTGGTGGCATAGACTAAATATGATTACCATACAACTTGCTTCTTCCTGTTTAGTTGCTCAATTGTTTGAAATGTCCAGATGCTACATTTAATATTTTTTCTTGATGTTTCTGTGCGTTGTTTTGTTTTCTGCTATTGCATACTTAATTTGTTTGTAAACCTTCTTTTCATCAGTTCAATTGTTTATCAGATTCTATTTGGTTACAAATTCATAGTTCTGAATAGCAAACCAACTAAAGATACATATACAGATGTTCTAGAATGCACACACATGGACCTCGTAGCTGGCTGTACCATAAACCAAAATGAATAGAAAACTGAAACTTAAATTTGATTAATAACTGAGTGATATATACACAAAGAGTACAGAAGTAACAAACTACAGTAGAAAAGATCAAAAGTGTATTAATATTTAATTAATTGGAGAAGAAAGTATGAGATTAAGGAATGTATATTTATGAATAATATACTATTTTTTTTAGTTTGGGGTATATTTTGTTAGAACAGGTTAATTTGGGTAAGATTTCAATTCTGTCTGTATTAGTTAGATTAGGTCAGTGAGAACCAAATATTGTCAGGGTCACAACTGCATTATGAGGAACACAATTGGTCTGCAAATCAAAATTAAAAATGCTCTTATTCTTGTTTTAAGCTTCCTTCTATCCCCCGCCTACTTCCATTCTTCTTTCCTTCTTTCCTTCCTCTCTTCCATCTTCTCTGTTCTGTACTCATTGGATTGTTTTAAATTTTTAATTATATGCTCGAGGATATCTGTGAGAGAGAGATTATACAACATAACATGGAATAGAGTATTATACTTATGTAGCCATTAAATTGCCCCTTGATGTCAGGGGTCTACAAACAATGCTGGGCATTGGTTTAGAAAAATAACTTTCCTTCCATTGCTCCTTCCAAACATATTCTGATAGAGGTATGAAGCCTTCATTAAATACTAAGTTGTGTTTAGGTTTTGAAACTTTTCAGCGTAGCCTCTCCAGCAGTCAGTGAAGCTATAAGAAAGAAGAGTCAGTGAAAGACTACTGTAGTCCAAAAACTAATGCTGACATTTTCTTTGTTCATTTAAACAGATTTGTTCTGAACTGGTAAGGATTCAAATAACTGTTACTTAAACATCCCAAAGCTGCATCTGAAAAAAAAAACATACATCCTCACTGTTATACCAATAAGTTATGAGAAAAAATTCAAATTCCTGACCTGACATACACAAAAATATGTTAGTACTAAGGGGAGAATTGTTCACTTGCTGGAATACATGTAACACTCCCACATTATTTTTAATAAATTTGATAATGAGGACATTGTGAGATTTGTTCTTGAGAAAAAGATTTATTTTCAGTTCAGGCAGTTGGCAGTGGCTACTACAGAATGAGAGTGAGGGACGTATTCTTTAAATTAAAGATTCACATTTGGCAGCCACTTTTGAAATAAAACTGGTAGTTGCAGAAAAGCTCTGGGTTCATAAGTTATGCTTCGCTATTCAAAATCTTTAACAATTGCAATTTTTCCCATGCAAAGATAGCTGGGAATAAGGGGACACTTGAGTCTTTAACAAAGGCTATCATGTACAGCATTCTTTCCAAAATCAAAAAGGCTAATCAAATGTACACAATAAAAAAAAACATACGGTGAAATCTAATGAAATCCCATTAAATATTTTTTGAACCATCGTAATTTGCCAATGTGTAAAAGGGCAAACCCATTACAGCCAATTTTAGGATACAGCACACTTCTGTCTAGCTCTCTTCATATATTTTATTTCCATTGACATATTTTATGTTTGCTTTTGTGTTAGTTACAGACAAACATCAGTTTAAACCTGAACACATGCTCTATAGATTCCGTTATGATGATGGCACATACTATCCAAGAAATGAAATGCAGGATGTTATTTCAAAGGTACAAACATTATACTAAATAGTTATACTATTCAAAAATTCTGATTAAAAACTAAACATATTGAATTATAAAACTGGTGTTATAAATTTAATATGCTAAATTTCCTGTTTTACTGATATGCAAAAATAAGGAGATAAAATTATGTTCTCTTGAGCTGTTGAGGTAGAAGATAAAGTGTAGTGTTGTGTTATATAATATTCAATTTTAATATATCATAATAGGTGAGTATAATTTATTTTAATTTAGCAATGTTATTGATGTTCTCTTACTTTTCAGTTTAATGTTAGTATTCTTTCAATGAATAACATGCTATATTCATTTGCTGAAAACTAGAGGCAGTCTAATAATTCATTAAAATAAGCTTACTCCGTTTATAAGTTACATGGATTCTTCCAGTCATTCTTTTGCTTCATTTAATCAAGTAAATAAATTTACTAAGCAGGAATACTTAGTAGTGCTTCTCAATGTTAATGTTGCCTGAGGAATTCTGGGAGTTGAAGTCCATACGTCTTAAAATTGCTGAGTTTGAGATACACTGCTTTAGTGTGATGTTCTGAACCTAGGATAATCCTTTGTGGTAGGCAAACAAGTCATATTTTATGAGTTAACAAACCCTGTTTTAAATCTTGGTTTATGATCCTGGTGTAATATACCATTTGAAAAAAATTGCCTGATTTATGTATCTGTTTTTGTGAAGGGAGGAGTAATGTAGGAACAATAGAACATTATGACTAAATAAACTACAAATCCTACCTTATCACAGTATTGTGATCAGAAGTGTATAACCACTTTCAAGGCTACAATTTTAACATCATGCTGATAATTAAAATGTAACAGTAGAAGCAACTCTCAGCAAGAAGTAGTGACAACTGTTCTTTAATTCATTATCATTTTCCTCATATTTGTAAGTGTTTGTTGAAAATGTTGCTGGTATGCTAAAAGAACAAATGATATGAATTAAATTAAAATTTTATTTTTGAAGAAGTAACTACGTGCAATTTTCCTGAATTTCAAATATGCTTTTGAAGGATTTTTTTTCTTCTCTCATTTTATAAAGCAATTTAAATTAAGGCCATAAATTGCCATTATTCGAGGCAGTAACCTGTGTAAATATGAGCCTTACTTGATATTGAGTAATTTAGATTGAATATTGTTCATATACTTAACAGGGTGTAAGATTATATTGTCGTCTACACAGTCTATTTACTCCCGTGATAAGGTAAGTTTGGGTTTCTGTTGTTTAGTTTCATAAGGTTAAACAGTAGTTGCTACCCACTTATACAGATCTTGCTCAATAATTGTTCATTGTACTAGTAACAGAACACTAAGTTGAAATTGTAGCCATAGAAAGTCTGCTAGAAGAGCAACCTTACATAAAAACAATCAGTCATTTAATTTTTATTATTGACTAGCAAAGCCTTAAATAAATAGTGTAAGACTAACGCAAGGCATATTTTCTTCTACATTTCCCTTTCTAATAGACATACAGAAACATTTTATATACATACAAATATACACACAAAGCTATATACACAAACATATATGCATGCATAGTATGTGTGAGCCTATCTATCTATCTATCTATCTATCTATCTATCTATCTATCTATCTATCTATCTATCTATCTATCTATCTATC
>JANHFO010003234.1:119763-133156 GCA_032468095.1 Pareas carinatus
TGATGGAATTCCACCCCAAAGCCACGGATGATCTCACCCAGCGGCTTCACATAAATATTGAACAGGAGAGGCGAGAGAACCGACCCCTGCGGCACCCTTATAAACCTTTTCAGCTTTATTTTTCCTCATATATTTTGTATTCTTTTGACATCTCTTGGCAATTTTCCCAGTTTCTTTTCTGTAATTTAATTTGTTTTTTGGTTGAGTCTTTATATCCAATATTTGCTGATTTTCATCACAGTCCATTTCCGGTCTTTCCTCATTTTTTCTTCTTAACAAAGTCTTTGTATCAATTCCCCAATTACTCATATTAGCTTCCATTTCTTTGTTTCAATTTAGCTGAATTTTGTTGTCAATATTGAAAAAAGTTTTTCTTCTTCTTTGTCTTTATTTAATAAACCTTAATACGCTCATATCATTGCTCATTCTTACGTAAATACTGTAAGTATTATCAGTTTATTGTTGTGTTTAAAGTCTTTCAAAGTTATTTAAGTTATAGCAGATTCAATGCTATGATGTTGTAGTGCTTCCTTTTCGCTACTAGATGACTTTTTTCAATATTTCTTTTAAAAAATTCTTTCAATAATTTTTCATAACAATTTCAAACATTTTTCTTATTTTGCTATTCCATTAATCCAACTTTTTTTAAAGTAGCTCCATTGTTATTAAGTATTTTATGTTCCTTAAGATTTTTCTCTCCCTCTTTCATAGCGTCCCACTATTTTTTTTCCCTTTCCCTTGGGAGATCTATTTTTGAACATTCTTTTCTCCATTAGGACTTCCTTCTTTTTTAATTTGTCAGGAGTAAAAGTAAAAATGTAACTCACCCAGGTTTCCAACATGTTGCTGATGATCAGCTGTTTTGCAGCTATGCAGCGGCACCCCTTGATCAGCTGTCAGCTTCTTTGGCTGCCTACTGATTTTCTTCATTTGTTAGAAAGACTCCTCAGTTTGTCCGGATCGGCTGCTGCCTGATCCAGACTTCTAAGTTGTGTCTTCTTTTCATTGCCCCTACAAGACAACTTTTGGACCCCTTAGGGTCGTTGAACGAAGAGCAATCAGACTGAAAGAGATCAGCGCTCCAGTTTCTCCAGGATCTGAATTTTTGAGATAATGAACAACGAGTAGGAAATAGATTATATACCTCACCTGAAAGGAGGTATAATCAGATCACTTTCCTGATCTGATCTATTTTGTAGGACAGTAAGTAGTTTATTATGATCAGTGGTTTAAAAGTCTTTTCTATAAGGCAATAATTTATTCATTCTTACACTTTGAGGACTTATAGACTATGAAATGCTGATATATTTTTTATTGCTGTGTGATGTGTATGCTCCATGCTGTTATGGCTGAGACAATATAGTCCTGTAAAGCATTTGCATTTTGTCAATACAAATTTACTCATTGCTGTTGCAATCAATCTTCCATAGTCCAATTCCTTTTGTTTTTCGCCCAGTTTTTGGTTTTGCTGTAATATGTTCAGTCTGGGAGGGAATATCTTCCCTTTCACTAATGAATTACATGTACCCTTGTAAACTCTGGATTGAATTCTAGAAATAGGTAGCAGATACTATTTTAATAGTGTTTACTTAGAAAGGTGAGGGATCTTTCTACACAGATTCTTAAATAAGTAACTAGATGTTACAAATAAGATTTTCAGTACCATTTCCCCCTTAGATCATACTGTGAAAAAAAAATCTGTTCTGGAGAAGAAGATGGAGCGGAAAGAGTTGGTTTATACTGATTTCTTAACTCCAGAAATTATCTCAATATCTACAGGAGATGCATTTTTGGGCATGGTTGTCCATATACAAAACCCAGGAATTTTTTTTTGTCAACAGACAGAAAATAGCTGTAAGTCTTTCTTTTATGTTGAGATATAAATACTTTTGAACCTGTATATTTTGTGCATTTAATAAATTATTGAGATAAGATAAAGATATTAATTTGTGATAATGAGCATGGAAGGAAAACATTAAAATGTAAACTGCAATCTGAAGATTGTTTTATAATTTACAATTTATCATGAGCTATATAAATGTCTTACGTTTTTCTGTAATCTCAAAACTGATTTCAGATCCAAGTAAAGGTCTTAGGGGACTAAGCAAACGTACATTGTTACTGTAACTATGCATTTTTGAAACATATCTTGCTCTTTTTTATGTAACAATTTTCATGTAAGTATATGTGTTTTTAGGCAGCCTTTCTCAACTTCAAGTATCCCTACGTGAATATTGTGAAAATATCCCGATCATCCCAGATTTTTGCCCAGCAGTAGGAGATGTGTGTTGTGCCCAGTTTACAGGTATGAAGGAGGAAGAGACTGCTTGAATATTTATTATTGTTATTATTATCACTGGTATCATTATTATGTCATTTCTATTTATACTAATCAAGAATCCTCAGTATGTTTGCCTATTCAAAGAATAGGTCATCAAGTCTCTAAAAGACTTGCAATATAATGTTCAGTATAGAAAACAAATAGCGAGAATAATGATTAGCAGCTAATATGTATTTATTAAGGCTATGTAATGTAATCTGAGTATAAACCTTGAATTTTATGTTAATGAAACAAAAACAAACAAAAGCTAGATCCTTAACTTTCTTAGCCTGCATTTATCATTTAATTTAACAAATTAAAACTTGATGAGAAGTTAGGATGTTAATGCACTATGGAATAATAAAACATCCAGACCATTTTGAAAAAATCTGTACTGACTCCAGAAGTATTATATTACCATGACCAAATCCATTCTATTTTGGGTGCTATTTTCTAAAACCAATTTGGAACGTGATTTTTTTAAATTTCAGACCGGTTTCAAGTTTACATTAACACTGAGATGGACGTGTACAGCCTAATGGAAGTATTAGAAAAGAAACACAAATAGTATAAAACTGTTATTGAAACATCAGCTAGTATAAAATGCAAAGCTTGATTAGGGTTGAGCAGTTTTTGGCAAGGCTTTCTCTTTTTCCTTCTGTACCATGTACTATGTATTATTCTTTTGAAGCGCAAGCTGTAGTGGCGCAGTGGTTAGAGCGCAGTACTGCATTCTACTTCTGTTAACAGTTCAGCAGTTTGAGTGCCACTAGCTCAAGGTTGACTCGGCCTTCCATCCTTCCGAGGTCGGTCAAATGAGGACTCAGATTGTTGGGGGCAATATGCTGATTTCTGTAAACCACTTAGAGACGGCTATAAAGCACTGTGAAGCGGTATGTAAGTCTAACTGCTATTGCTATTGCTATTAAGTAGTTATCTACAGTGCAATAAAGTTAAATATGGTAACACTTCACCATTCTACAGACACTTTCTAGAAAACCTCATTTAAACCAATTTTCACAATACCAATAGAATGGATGCTGCTCCAGGTTCAGAAGGGAAAAGGTTCCATACTATATGAACCATTAATGTAAAATAATTGTTTCTGAGATGTAGCTCCTTTCTTTCACAGAAGTAGCAATTATTAATAAAAGAAAAGGAATTTATCAGACAGCTCAGTTTGAATTGGAAGTTGTAGTTATTTAATAAATCATATACTAAATAAAATTTTATTTGAGTTATAAATTAATACGTCTATAAGTGATTCACAATTATTAATCTTGTCAAATAGTGCTGGAAAAAAGTGAATTCAAAGATGAACCACTTCTATTTCGTTTTTTTGCGGATGAAGAAATGGAAGGCTCCAACATGAAACACAGACTTATGAAGCATGACTTAAAAGTAGTGGAAAATGTAATTGCAAAATCGTTGCTGGTAAGTTTTTTTTAAAAAATGGAGCATATATATTTCTTTATTCATTTGATTGATTTTTATGCTGCTAACTCTTATTGTTTGCACATAGACAATGTTGTAATTTATAGTTTTTTCAGATACATGCTATTATCAATCAACTTAAATACCCGGCCTAGACTCTTGTTGTTCTAACCCTTGCCCTGTTTTTTGTATTATTCAGTTTTGTGCAGAAATATATATTTACTGGAAAATAATATATAGTACTTTACAGCGTTCAAACCTCAGACTGTATTGGTTAAATATTCATACAATGCTCAAATAAATGCATATGACTAATGTCACAGCTTTTGTAGATGAATATATTTGCCAGACCTAGTGTTCACAATGGTAACAATCATACAGTAGTAATAGTCATTGTTAGTCATACTTGTTCACTATATTTATTTTAAAATTTTCCTTTTCAGATCCGATCAACTGAAGAAACCTATGGTTTTAATTTGGAGGACAAAAACAAAGCACCAATTGTTAAAACAGTAGAAAAGTACTCAAATGCTGAGGTAATATAGCCTTATTCATATCTGTCCCAACTATTACAGTTCTGCTCATAGAAAAGATTCACATGTGTTTTGACAATTACTTCTATTAGAAAATTTTACTTAATTGATTTTTGTGTGTGTGTAATTATTAAAGAATATTTCAAAGCACTTATAAAATGTAAAGTAATATTTGCATTACTTTATCAGGTAGAAAATAAAATCATACAATATGAATGATTTTATACATTGCAACTAAACTGTTTTTCCTTTTTTTAAAAAAAATTCAGCAAAGCAGGTTCTAAAAATAGCCAACACAGGATATGGCCCTGATATCCAGTAAGGCTGGTGTTTTCAGTTTTTCACATTTGAGGTTTAATGTTTTCTTTTAAATTATGTTAAACCTACTTGGAGCTTACATTATACTTTTTTCACCTTTCCTACCTCAAAATGTGAGTAGGTGTGCTCCTGATTTTCAGCAACAGTGATACAAATGATTTTTTAGGGTCTGCAAAATATAGCGCTTGGAAGTGCTATACAGAGAATTTTTATCAGCTTATTTACATCTTCTTGGTGTTTAAGCCTACAGTCAACATCTGTAATTTCCTAAAAATGTGAACTTTGATATATTAATTTTATTGAAAGAAACATACTCTTCACATTTAGAGAAAGAATTATAAAGAAATATAGAAAATTATTAAATGTATCAAGATTAAGAGAGCTGAGAAAGTTGCTGTATATAAGTAAACAGGTGGCAAGTGATTTTTTTAAGGTTACTTAGATGCAGAATTTAGGACTCATTTTGTAGTATAAGAACTATATTTGTAATTCAATTTTGTAAAACAAACAATATTTAATATAGCTACTTAAAGGTAGGTTCATGAATAAGCATGTAATAGTTACCATGTGCAATAAATTAATGTTGCTTAGGGGACGGTTATAGTCTAGCAAAGAATGTTTATTAAAATGTTCAGTCAGGATTATCTGATCCACCAATAATATTAAAAAATGTGGCATCTTCCACTGCCATTGCCATATCTGGATAGTCTTTATCAGGGCGATTAAATTGAATAAATCTCATGTGACTGCTAGGATATTAAATTAACAATATTCAAACATATCCTTCTGAATTACTAATTTATTGTTCTAGTATAAATTTTGAAGGCCTATTAATCAAAGCCACCATAGCAGATGTTGAGTTACTAACAATACAGAACTGATCTATCCATCTTCTTCATAAAAAATTAATGTGGAAGAATATGAGTTTCTTATTAGGAAAAAGAACTTCAGGTTTTCAGTTACATGTCTAATAAACAACTGTCTCTTCTTGCTACTAAGGACTCTTATATTTCCTGAAAGAATTATACCTCTATGGAGGCATACCATGAAAAATAGTCAACCACTTATAGCATTTAAAATAATTACACTCATAAGAATTAGATAACAAAATACAAAATCAATTATAAATCCTTTCAAACAAGTGCCATAATAATGTCATTACAGGAACACAAATGCTAGGTTTTACCACCCCTCCTCACCCAATGCCTGAAGGAAAAGCCTAATCTTAATTGTCCTCTGGAAAGTAAGGAGGGTAGGGACTGTTTGAACCGTATAGGCCTAGATTTAAGAAAACAGTAAACACCATCTTCTTCTATAACTGAGGGAGAATAATTTCTTATACTTGAACTGCTGAAAGCAGCATAGAATAGTTAAAAAATGAACATATTATTGAGCCAAAACAAAAACAAAAACCTGTAGCAATGCAGAGAAAAATTACATACATTAAAGCAAAATGTATATGAAAATAGTAGTCAGGAGAAACCAGGTCTGTAAACAAGAAGCCATTTATAACAAGGGAGAAAGCCTTGCAAATTCCATTAGAAAGCTGGAGTTCTGATTGTGCCTAATTAGAAGAGTTGACTTCTTTCTCAAGAAGTAGCTATGTGAATCCCAAAAATAATAAATAAATAAATAAAACTAATAAATAAAATGTATCAGCATACAATCATTGTGTATATGCAGTTGAATATAGTAATATATGTTTAAAATTTGATCTAGAATTCATTTTTGCACTTTTGTAAAATGAGTTTAATGCTGAAAAAGAAACGGAATTTCAGTTATAAAATTTTGAGTACAGTATAAACTTGGACTGTGAGTAACTTGGTCTGTGAGCAAACATTTAAAATAAAATTTTACTTGATAAATGAGCGATGTCTTGCATTACAAGTGTAGCAGAGCCTAGCTGAGGGTGCCCAACAGCCAACCATTACAAGTGTAGCAGAGCCTAGCTGAGGGTGCCCAACAGCCAACCAGCAGTTCGCATAGGGAAGCCCCGAAACTCAGCTGAGCACCAACAGCCAAATCAGCTTGTTTTAAGTGTTTTCAGGGTTTTCTTCCCAGAAGATCACTGGTGGTAGAATTGAAAAGATCTGAACCAGCTGCTGGAAAGAATGGGTGGGGGAGTGCAGTTTTTAATTATCTTTAGGTTTTTGTTTTGCTTCCTGGCTGAATCTATTCAATTTTGGATTATTGGTAACATTTATTTCAAAATGAATGGCCAGCAGTAGCTGCTGTCCTTTATTTATGTTAATGAGCCCTTTGCAACATTGTAGCTTTGGAGGTGTTCCCTTTCTTTGCCAGCTTAGAGTGAAGAAAATGTGTTTCTTTATGCTCAAGTGTGTCTAGAGTGCAGCTTACTTGCTCTCTATTGCGGTTGGGGTTTTCTTGCTTTAGGGGCCATGTTATTTTGTTTCTAAAGTTCCAAATCAGCTGTTGGGCACAGAGAGAAGCAGCCATAGCCCTAGCTGACTGGCAGGTGGGATGGAGAGCAAGGAAGGGAAGGAAGGGAAAGAAGAGGGGAGAGGGAAGGGAGAGCGAGCAGGGTTGTGGAACAAATCATCTGAGTTTTCATTATTTCTTATGGGCAAATTCGCTTTGATATACAAGTGCTTTGGATTACAAGCATGGATCTGGAACCAATTATACCTGCAATCTAAGGTTTTTTTAAACTGTATTTAAATATTTCTGAGTAAGTCCATTTGTTCAAAAGGCAATTCAACCTGGCTATGTAAGATTTTTTGTAATGTGGCAGGTTAAATACTTTAATCAAGGGTTCTGAAATCTTTATGTACAAACACTATTAAATTAAGCCATACGTTTTCATATGCATTTTCTTAAATGAATTTGTGTTGATAAATAGGTAAGTGAATCTATTTACTATTAATTTAAACTTTAAGCTGTCACGTTTGGGGAAAAAAATCTTAGAAAAAACATGTTATAAATACAAGACATTTTTCCAATAATATTCAATTGCTGGGATTAGTTTTTTTCCCCATAAAGGAGTTTTCTGTAAGTTTATATAAATACGACAGTTGTAACTATAGCTATATGGGAAATGATTGAAGCTCTTCCTCTGTGCATGTAATAATAATGGATCACTGATGATGTGATGCTAATATATGTATTTTGCTCTTTTATCTAGGTGGCAGGTCTGGAAATTGGGAAAAAGATCTTTACCATTAATGGTGACCTAGTTTTTCTAAGGCCTTTCACTGAAGTGGATAGCTTTCTGAAAGCATGTTTAAACAGTAAAAAGCCCCTCAGGGTACTTGTGAGCACAAAACCAAGGGAGTAAGTTGTTTCTTTGGTTTTAGAAATTATAAAAATAGTAACTCAAATACTTTGCAAAAGCATACGCATAAATGCTTTTATGTTAGAAATAGTTTTGCTAAATTTTATATATATATTTAATGGATGATATCCTACCTTCCCTCTCAATTTTATGCACTCAAGGTGGTTAAATATAAATAAATGCAAGGCATATTTTTGAACGTTTGCTATATGTAAGTCAGAACCAATTCAGAAATGTCAGTAATTAAAAGCTCAACAAAAGAAATCCATTTTAGCTGCTCATTGAATGGAATTTAAATGCAACTCCAGAGAATGCATTTCATAGCCTGGGAGTAGCGCAGGAGATGCTGTTCCATGTTGCCAAACAAGTAAAACAGAATGGCTTTTTCTTTCTCTCCTGTCATTCTGAATAAATTCATTGACTGAAAAAGCTAGTGCCTGAATTTAAATTTAAGTTTTTGATAAAAAATTGCTTTCCACAATCTGGTGCTCTTTGGATTTTTATTATCACTCTGGTAAAGTCTAGCACATCTGAAGTGTGGCTGGCATTGATATATATTTATCTAATGATTTTGCCATTAATTGCTTAATAATACCAAAATAGCAAGAAATTATTACATTTGTCATTCTGTCAATCTTTGTTAGTATATTATGCGGGAACAACAACTATTTATCTTTTTGCCAATTTTTGTTCAGAATGAATATAGGTAGTTCTTGCTTAGCAACCACAATCGGAACTGGCAATTCGATTTCTCACTGATGTGGTCACTAAATGAAATATCACTTGATCCTGATGGACTTACAGCATCACTTCCCATTCAGTTGTTAAGCGATTCACCACCGGTTTTTAAGCAGGACCTCACATGATTGTGACTGCAATTTTACTGCCAGCTTCTCCAGGGTCTACGCTTGTCAGAATCTATTTTATGAAATGTGTAAATGGTGATCATGTGACTGCAGGAAGTTGTGACAAGCATACATTTGAGGATTGGTGATGAAGTTACTTTATAGGTGCTGTTGTAACTCTGAATGCTTTTGAAACAGGGCAGGCCTTAAGCGAGGTCTGTCTATATACATGTTGACTATTAGCTAATAATATGTTTAAAACTGTGATCCAGGTTTTTAGAAGCAAACCTCACTGAACTGAAGGTTATTTTAAAGTTTTTTGCTAGTTTATGCTAAAAGCTATTGTTATTTTTTCACCAAATGTAAGCTTTCCTTTTACACTATATTATTTAAATCTTGTAAAATTTGAGGCATGTTGGTATTAGATGTTTCATTGTGAGGTTTATCTTGCTTTAAGGACAGTTAAGATTCCTGATTCTGTGGATGGTCTTGGATTCCAAATACGAGGCTTTGGCCCTTCTGTTGTTCATGCTGTTGGAAAAGGTATGAATTGTCCAGCATTTATGAATATTTGACCAACACACACACAAACACACAGAATCTTGAGACTAATGCTTGAGGACTATTCATAATTTGATGCACGGTTCTTAATTTACTTATAAAAAGTTAGTAGTGATTTCTATTGTTATATATAGCCACTTAATGAATTACATACTCATACAATTAATAATAAAGAGAACAGTGGGCTTTAGCCTATAACTACAGATCTAACAAGCATTTATTGATCTGTTCTAGACCAGGAGGAACATGGGACATGATGGATATTTGACTTAAGGGTTAATTGCTCCCTGTTTTTCGTTCTACTTATGTGTTTTGTAATACAGTGCAATACAATGAGGTATACCTTGTGAAGCATTTTCCTTTATAACAATCATGAGTATTGAAGTAAAAGATTTCTGTGATAGGGAACTTTCAGAAATTTTGTAAGGAAGAAGAGACATTTATATGTAGGGGAAACCTGTTTTAATTTAGCATGAGAAAGTAATAAGATTCTAATAGATTTGGGGTTTTATTTATTTAACTGCTTTCAGACTGCATGGGATACAATGCTATAAATTTATTTTTGGTGAATTTATCCTAATAGGGTTGAATCTTATTCAGTTGCACTGTTTCAGGTCCATAATTAATGGCATTTTGTATAGAATAAATCCTTAAAATATGATTATGCTTTGCCTTCTTCATCTAAGGAAGTGAACCAACAAAAAGAAATGTTTGTTTGCATCTTGAATTTTGGATGTTGGACAGCTACATATTTGGGGTAGAGCCTAGGAAAAACAGAATAATTTGTTTCTTACATGATATGATGTTCAGTGACTCAGAGTAAAGTATTTCTAACAATGGAGTGTTCGTTCAATTTAATATAATTTGGAATTGAAAAGGAATGCCACTAAAATCAGCTGTAATATGGCTTCCCCCCATTTCCAAATAGGTTTCTAACTTAATTTGTTAACTTTTTTAAAGGAACTGTGGCAGCTACTGCTGGGCTTCATCCTGGACAATGCATAATCAAAGTGAATGGAATTAATGTCAGCAAAGAAACACATGCAAGTGTTATTGCTCATGTGACAGCCTGCAGAAAATACAGACGTCCAATGCATGTAATACTAATTGTTTTGTTCATTATAAATGTCCTGTTTTATTTTAGGGGGCCATAATTGTTATCTATCTTGCACGAAAAAATATAATTAATATAACATTCCACTATGTATGGGTAGAATGGATTTTTTTACTTTCACATGATTCCTATTGAAGGTGTGGAACTTCATTCACAAGGAGGCACCTGTCATGTCAACCTTTTTAATCTTCCCTGCTGTCTGACAAAGACGGCTTTCTGACATAATTAGAGCTATGTTCTGTAAAATAGTACACATTTTATAAATTTAAAAATTAAATGTTGAGATATTTTATTCTTTTCCATTAGTCAGGTACAGATTGCAAGTGAAAATAATGGAGATGCTGTTAAATATGCAAGGTGGAAATGGAAGAGAGAGAAAAAAATAGAGGCATTTTGCCTGGCATTAAGGTTGTTTGACAACTGCCCAGAGTCACCTTATCAGTGAAATGAGCAGCAACAAACCAACCAACCTTTCCTGAGAATATCAGAGATAAAAATTGGATGGAAAACCTCCAGTGAAGGGTTGGAATATCTATCTAAAATGAAAACGTTTATGGTCTGAATAACTGTATATTATTGAGACTGACTATAAGCTCTTCCTGATTAACCATGGATTTCTGAATGGACTGCTATCTTTTGTTCTTGTTTATTTATTTGATTTCTATTTCACCTGTATTAATTTTTAAATAATTCCAGATGGAAAACATACATAATGCTTCTTCTTTTCCTATTTTCCCCGTGAGGTAGGTTGGGCTGGATCAAAAATCACCCAGCTGGTTTTTCACGCCTAAGGAAAGACTAGAACTCAGACTTTCTTGATTTCTAGGCCAGCACGTTAACTACTACATCAAACTATCTCTCTTTTACAAACAAAGGACTGGATAATGATTTACGGGAATTGTCATGTCTTCAACTATAAATAAGATAGATCGGGTCTAGGACAACACGCCCAGGCCAATTTGCCATAGACAACTTGCCATGGCCAAGTCGCCGTGGGACAAGAGTTACACTAATATTGAAGAAATGGTGGAATAGAATCATTTAAAAAAGGATGCCAAAGGGGAGAGAAAATTAAATGTAAATGACAAAAATTAAAATAATGCTTTAATTATTTTAAATAATTAAACCGAATTGTTGAATTATCCTGTGACACGTTGTTCCATTCTGGTGTAAATCCTGCTATTTGGTTCTCACTATTAAACAAATGGGCAGCACTGAGATTTATATACAGTCCTATAACACACTGCTTGCTTAGCCTCATTTTAATTATTACCGGATGATTGCTGTTGATATATTTGGTAAAAAATTGTTGTGAAATGAAGGTTAAATGTAAGAGAAAATATAATGATACACGATTGTATGTGATCGTATTTGGGTCTATAGGTCTCTTCTATATTAATTTGTAGAATAAAAATTATTTGGAATTCATCATAAATATAATTATACTGAGAAGGAATCTATTTCAATGGTGCAGTTATAAAAACAGCAATACTTGATATTGTTACCTAAGCCTCATTTTATCCTCCAGATTTCCCTTTAGTTTATATATTTCAAATTTTGTCAGAATATAAGCTATTTTATAAGCTAATCCAGGTGGTAGAATTTTTTGTGAGGGAACAGGGAAAAGAATAATTTTGAATATCAGAATTTGATTTCTCCCTTATTATATAAATTAAAATATTTTTTGAATTTTATGAACTCTTCCCTCATATACAGTTTTCATATAATCAATTAACATGATGGACTTTAGGAACAAAAAAATAAACCCTGGTCAATTTCCAGCAGCAGATCTCTCTTCCCCGGTCAAAATTAAATGCAAATTAAATCCCCACTTTTTTGTTTTTCAAAACTTATATGCATTAAAGTGAATGAGACTGTAAACTATTTGTTATTCTACAGCAAGATTCTATTCAGTGGATATATAACAACGCTGACAATGCCCAGGAGGATTTTCAGAAAACAAATACTAAGCCATTGGGTGATGACGGAGGAGATGCATTTAATTACAAAGTTGAAGGTGAGAGGTTTCTCTCTTATTATTTACAAAATAAAAGTTTAACCATTCTTAAAGCATTAAGAGCATAACAAAGAGATTGCACATGTCTCTTGAATTGAGATACATGCTAGCAAATGGAGATGCAAATCATGCAGAAACCATGACTTCTTAAAATATTATTTTGTCAGTTTCCTGAATTACCATATTACATTGAGTATAAAATGCCACCGATTATAAGATGCACCCCTTATTTTTCTATGTTAGAAATAAAAAATGAATAAATATAAAAATAAACTTTATGAACTTTATAAAAGTAAAAAATAAACTATTGCAAAAATGAAAGATACATTGCATATTTACCCACTTTAATCATCAGATTCAGTTCCAAATACCCAGTTCCCTGGGAAAGGCTCTGTATTTTGCACCGGGGCCAGGTAGCCAGAGCTGAAAGGCAAGAGTGAGGTTAAAACATAGGCCCCACCCCCGCGCTTGCCAAGCCTGGGGATGGCTTTGCATTTTGCACCAGGGCTAGGGTACAGCAATGACTGCTAGCTCATCCCCACCTCTTGTTTGCGAGACCTTGGATGAATATACTCTGGTAAGACAACATTGAATATAAGATGCACCATAAATTTAGAGACCCCAAAATACAAAAAACCCTGTGTCTTATAATCAATGTAATACGGTAGTAACTGTAAAGTAAGGAATGAAGAAATATAGTCATATCTTAGTTATCCATGACTCTGGTTTTGAATTCATTAGGAATCTTAGAAATTATGTAGCACTAGCCAGCCAGTAGAGAGCATCTCAAGGAGGGTCTGCATGTTTGATCATAATAATTTCTCTTTTTTTTAAGAGAAAAGTTTTTATTGAAAAGTCTGTAACCAATACATAATATAAGAACAAAAATAAGAAAAAAAAGAAAAGAAGAAAAATATACAATCTTTGGAAAATTTCCCCCTTTTTTTCACCCCCCTCAC
>JANHFO010003234.1:184273-197618 GCA_032468095.1 Pareas carinatus
AAAGAAAGAAAGAAAGAAAGAAAGAAAGAAAGAAAGAAAGAAAGAAAGAAAGAAAGAAAGAAAGAAAGAAAGATAATAGTAAGTTTGCAAACCTTGGGTCCTGGCTCCAATCATTGCTTATTTTCTACCTCTTTCAGCATTTGCTACTGGCACATAGTGTGATCCTACCATATCATTTCTCTGCTAATCTGATCCTTTAACTGAAGAATGGATTCCTACCTTTGTTCTAAATATAACCCAACTGTAGCTACCTGTCCAAGAATTCTGAACATTTAATTAAAAAATAGTATTGTTTCATTGAGTCTTTAATGGGCGCTGATCGATTTTGCATTGCTTTAGTTTGTTTTAAAATAAATTTTGTTTTTTGCTGCAATTTTATGGTCCTGTATTTTTAATAATACATAATATTTCTGATTAGGGAAGCAGATGATCTAAAAATATTGTAAGTCTTGTAGTAAAATTAACTGCAAGCAGCAAAGTAGGACAAGTCATGGCAACCCCAACCCTATAGTGACACCCTGCAGAAGCTCCCCTTTTTAAGTGTCTGTGTTGTGAATGGCGATGTCCCTATTCTTTTGGATGCCATAAAAGCAATTCTTATTTCTTGCTTGCTGACGAAAAACAGCCCAGCCAGCTTTTTTTCTGCTGTTAATTGATAATTTTCAGTGGAGAGCAGTCACTTGTAGCCTACTCCTGCAAGTTTGTTTTTTGCCTGTAAGGAATGATTACAACTCCATATTTTATTTTGTTATTGTCTTCTGCTTTGATTAAAAAAAATAAACCATTCTGGGAATCTAATTATGTTAATTGACACCACTACTTGTAATGTGGATGCCTGTGTCTGCAAACCTACAAAATTTTGTTAATTATACTTTTCCATGTGTTCCAGTTTTTAAAATGTTATACTCTACGGTACATTTAGGGTTGCTTTATTCCTCTCAGTCTAGTGAGGTGGTCCAGACAAGAAACACACTCAGAAGTACTAGTTCTTACTTCATTGTAAGGTTACATTAACAGAATCTTGCAAGTTTGAAATCTCACCTCTCTCTCTCCCCCCTATTTACAGCCCCAAGGAACTAGAAAACCTCAGTAAGACTACACCTGGAATACTGCATCCAGTTTTGGCCACCACTTTATAAAAAGATGTTGAGACTTTAAAAACAGTGTGAAGAAGAGCAACTAGGATGATTAAAGGCCTGGCGACTAAAACCTATGAAGAACGGTTGCAGGAATTGGATATGGCCAGTCTAGAGAAAAGAAGGACTAGGGGTGACATGATAGCAGTAATCCAATATTTGAGGGGCTGCCACAAATGAGAGGGGAGTCAACTTATTTTTGAAATCACCAGAAGGCAAGACAGGAAACAATGGATGGAAAGTAATAAAGAAGAGAAGCAACCTGGAATTAAGGAGAAACTTTCTAACAGTGAAGAAAATTAACCAGTGGAACAGCTTGCCTTCAGAAGTTG
This sequence comes from Pareas carinatus, assembly GCA_032468095.1. Lineage (NCBI taxonomy): Eukaryota > Metazoa > Chordata > Lepidosauria > Squamata > Pareidae > Pareas > Pareas carinatus. Next base: position 185,742 of record JANHFO010003234.1, read on the forward strand.
TAGGTGCTTCAACACTGGAGGTTTTTAAGAAAAGACTGGATAGCCATCTGTCTGAAATGGTATAGGGTCTCCTACTTGAGCAGAGGGTTGGACTAGAAGATCTCCAACGTCCCTTCCAACTCTATTCTGATTGATTGAGATGTTGTCATACTTTTATTCCTTCTGCGGCAGCTCGCTTGTCTGACTGTTTCCTAATCTGTGATTCTCCTCCTGTCTCCCAAGGTTATCCCCACATATTACAATTTCTGAACCAATAAAAAAGGGAAGTGTTGGCATCTGATCAAGCGGTTATTCCTAATTGTTGATTTTTATGCAAATGAAACTCAGAGAACTCAAGAGGAATCTCACAAATTAATGATTTGTGTAATAATAATAAAACAATATCAGAATAGGTATCAAGCTGCAAACTTACATTAGAATTAGATAAATAGGTTTCAATATGTCAATAACTGAATTCTCATTTTTCAAATATCAACATTTTAAAAAATCAATTTACATATCTTTTTCTATAGCACTAACTTTGGTACTATAATAGGGAGAATTGTGGTTTGGGAATTATGTGATTTTTTTTTCTTGGAAGGTTTGCTACTTCTGAAAGAGAAATTCGATTTCAGATCTAATGGTATTTCCTACTGAGTCCTCCCCGCCCCTTCATTATCTTGTGGCTTTCAAAATATTCTTCGCTATAAAATCTAGAACATAAGCCGGACATGTACCTGCTGACCTGTGTGTTAAATGGCAACGCTAAGCAAGCTGTCCATGCTCCTTTAAATTTATTCTAAAATACAGTATACATCCAGCTACTAGTCAAAATTGAATGATTTATAATCAAATTCAAATTCTATGCTTTAACCGAAATATTTGTCTACCTGTTTCATGGACTTGAAATGGTCAGGTTTTTTAAAATATTGTGATCCTGTTCATTATAATTGAAAGTGATGTGCATTGGTTTGGTATGCTTTGTACGTTTAATCATATTAATTTTATGAATTTACAGGAGTATTCTTTAATTTTGTCCATGGGATGACTGATAATTGTAGTATAGATTTTAGTTATTTTTTGTAGTCAGTAGGTATTTGAGTAGTCTTATCTGTTACCATTTCTCCCCTTCTCTATTATTTTTGCTTCCAGGGTGTGGAAATAAATGCTGCTGTGGTTTAGAGTAGATTCTACCATCTTTATTTGATAGCATTATACTTCCCATGCCAATTTCCATAATTTCCGCAAGATAAAATAATTATGTAGCATATTTAGAAGGGAATTGATTTTAATAAAACTAAATGTTTGCAAAAAGGACTGCAATCCTGAAAAAATGTGTAGAATTTTGGGGATCTCATCTGCCACCATGAGATGAGATCATCCCCTATATTGGGATGAAGTACCATCAATTTGCTGGTGATGCTCAAGGTTGCATCTCCATCCTGAGTGACCCAATTGATGCTGTCGCTGCCCTTTCACATTGTGTAGAGTCTGGGAGGGACTGGATGGGAGATAACAGAACTTACTTTGACTTAACTCGTAAGACTGAGTTTAAGTGCATTGAGCTCAGGTTCCAGGTCTTTAATATCTTTAGTTCAGGATAGGGTTCCAGAAGAACCCAGTGTACAGCTTGGGGATTCTCCTGGACTCATGCACTGGTTGCCAGTTTACTCTAGCTCCAATTCAAGATGTTGTTTATCACCTTTAAAGCCCATCATGGCATGGGTCCAAGGTTTTTACCATGATGAGATTAGCATGCCCCAACCACATTGGCAGAAGAGACATGCTGTGGACCCTGTTGATCAAAGAATTTCAGCAGGAGAGGTCCAGGAGAAGAGCTTTTTCCGCCGTGGTGCCCACCCTCTGGAACATCCTGCCTCTTGATGTGAGATTCATATCCACACTTTTGGCCTTTCAAAAGGGATTGAAGAACTGTTTCTGCCAACTGGTCTGGAGTCCTGGTGGGGGAGTGGCATCTACATCTATAATATCCAAGTTTTTAAAGGTCTTATCTTAGTCTATTTGTAACTTTCTATTATCAAAGTTTTAATCACCCTTTAACTGTTTACTTCAGATTTTTTTAAAGTTCTTAAACTTGTATTTAAGATTTATTTCACTAAGGATAGTAGGAAACTCACCCACTGCTGTAAAATGTATTCACCCATACATTTCTAATACTCTGTTTCCCCAAAACTAAGACATCCTCTGAAAATAACACCTACTTACAGTTTTACCTCTCGCTGAAATACAAGGTATCCCCGAAAATAAGACCTCCGTGATAATAAGGCCTCCAGTGCAGCCGGAGCAGACAGGAAGTTCTCGGTGGAAAAATAAGACATCCCCTAAAAATAAGACCTAGCGCATCTTTGAGAGCAAAAATTAATATAAGACAGTGTCTTATTTTTGGGGAAACACGATAGCTGAACAGCAGTTAAGAAACAATTTGCAAAAGTGATTAGAAAAAGAACCCAGTGTCCTTTTTAAGGCACCAACTGTTATTTGAACAAGATGGCTATTGTCTGCTCTCTCAGAGCTTTAAATCTGCAGGAAACCGCTGACTTGTGGTCTACTTGCAAGGATCAATACTCTGAAGCACTTGTGGGTGATCTCAAGTTTTCTCCTTGTCCAGAGAGGAATGATGAAGAGCAGGTCTATTCACTCTTCGGTGGTTCTCCTCCTACCTCTCCGACCGGTCGCAGTCTGTATTGGCAGGAGGGCAGAGGTCGATGCCATGGCGCCTCACTTGTGGGGTGCCACAGTGGTCGGTCCTTTCGCCTCTTCTGTTCAACATTTATATGAAGCCGCTGGGTGAGATCATCCATGGCTTTGGGGTGGAGTACCCCTGATGATACTCAGTTGTACTCCTGATGATACTCAGTTGTAAATCTCCACTCCAGGCCACCCCAACGATGCCGTAGAATTGATGTCCCAATGCCTGGAGGCCGTGCAGATCTGGATAGGCACAACAGGCTCGAACTCATTCCCTCCAAGACTGAGTGGCTGTAGCTCCCGACGTCCCGACAGAGTCAGCTTAGTTCATTGCTATTGGGGGCAAAATATTGGCCCCCACGGAAAGGGTCTGCAATCGGGGCGTCCTCCTGGATACACAGCTGTCCTTGGTTGACCATGTGGCAGATGTCACCAGGGGGGCCTTTTATCAGGTTCGCCAATTGCACCCCTTTCTGGATCGAGATACTATGCATACAGTCACTCAAGCACTCGTCACTGCCCGCCTGGACTACTGTAATGCTCTCTACATGGGGCTCCCCCTGGGACGCATCCGGAGGCTTCAACTGGTCCAGGATGCGGCCGCGCGGGGGATTTTGGGGGCGTGGAGCAGTGCCCCTGTGTCCCCTCTCCTGTGTGAGGTGCACTGGTTGCTGGTGGGTTTCCAGGTGCGTTTCATGGTGTTGGTGACCACCTTTAAAGCATTCAATGGCATACGACCCAGATATTTACAGGACCGCGTCCTATCAGCCAATACCTTCCACTGACTGGTCTGCTCCCACAGAGAGAGCCTCCTCAGGGTGCCATCGGCCAGACAATGTTGGCTGGCGACCCCCAGGGGAAGAGTCTTTTCTGCGGCAGCACCCACCCTCTGGAATGACCTCCCCCCCCATGATTCGAACTATTTCCGACCTCTGTGCTTTCCGCCGTGCAGTAAAAACACATCTTTTTAACCGGGCTGGTTTTGCCTAGTTCACGCCTTCCCCCATGAACATTGTATCCTATATGTTAATTCTTAAATTTGGTTTTAAATTGGTTTTAATATTGGGCCTGTTTTAAATTTCTCAGCCATTTTAAATATATTTAAATTCTTGTAAATTGTATATTTTTCTGTTTTTATTGGCAGTACACTGCCCTGGGTTCCTTTTGGGAGAAGGGCGGTATATAAATTTGTAAATAAATAAAATAAAAGAGAAACAGAGATACAGACACAAACACAGAAAAAGAGAGACACATAGAGAGACTAAGACAACGAGGTCAGCCACCCAGCTGAGAATGGGAACTGCTCACCTGCCTTTGGCTTCTCCTGGCGGTGGGGCACTTCCCAGGTACCTGGGCGGATTCTCCTTGGGCCTGGGTGGCTTCTCCAGAGACCTGAACAGCCCTTCGGAGGTCAGGGCGGCCTATCTAGGAGCAGTGGTGTCCTTTCTGGCTGCCTGGTGGGCCTCTTATCTGGCTTGCTTGTGAAGAAATTTTTCTTTTTACTTTCCTGGGCGAAGGCTTGTGTGCTGGCAGAGATGGCTCTGCGTGCCGACTGTGGCACGTGTGCCATAGGTTCGCCATCACTGATCTAATCCATCCATTCCTTTGTTTATTATAATAGACAAATTATTATTGCTGGTCATGCATTGTCTGCTCAAATTTGATGGTTAGTCTCAAGGCTAGATGTTGTATATGTTGCAGGGTTCTCTTGGGATTTCAGGAAGGCAATACTACTTCATCCTTTAAAAATATACTGTCATTGCCTCAAGCCAAAAGAGAAGATGGGTGCTGTTTGCTGTTCCTCCTACAGTTTTCATAAAGGACAGAAAGGCAGATAGAAGAGAGTAATAATCATAATACAACATTATGCATTATGGACAAAATTTAATGATCTGCAGTGTAGAGAAGGAAAATATGGTGGGTGAGTATATGCACAAACGTGTGTATCTATATGGTCACTCCCATAGATATGTGAACATTTGAACAAATCAACAGCTACTGCACCATTCTTTTTCCAAGAATGAAAAAAATAATTGGGGTACTATGTAGTACCATGGGGTACCAAGAATAATTGTGTAGATATGGCTGCATTTCATTAGTTGTGAAACAATAAAAAGCATAAATAAGTCAGAGTAAACCATTCTAACATTTTAAAAAGAGGAAAGATAAAATTTTAAATTAAATGTGCTTGACACAAGATCTTATATGTAGAAAAAATCATCACTAAGTCAATCTGAGGGATTTGATAGTCACGTCCTGGATTTTGGGATGATTTACAGGGTGCTGGTGCTGAAAGAAATCGAAAGACAAAAGGGAAAAGATTACTAAAATAGAGTCATAAAACATATTAATTGAGAAACACATTCACAAAAATCTTTTCAAAGCATGAGTTTTTGATAAAAGCATGTAGATAGTTATTTCAAAAAGGTGAAATCCAGTGAACAAAATTCTGCAATAAAGGAGAAGGTTAAATAATTATCTAAAATAATTAACTTGCATACAAAGAATTAAGTCTTTTCTATGCTGGGAGCTGAAGTTGTCAGGTACTTATTAAAGAATAATTTTATACAGTGATTTTGAAAAACATACAAATGAAGAAAAGTATATGATAATTTTAATAAAAAGAATTGATACATTAATGAATTGAGTTGAATCAATAACTAGATTTACACCAAGAGCTCAGTTGTAGTGTGCAATGTTTGATTCTAATCACAGTGGGCTTTTAAACCATGGTTTCTGACTTTCCAGTCTATGAAATAGCAATAGCAGTTAGACTTATATACTACTTCACAGTGCTTTGTAGCCCTTTCTAAGGGGTTTACAGAAATCAACATATTGCCCCCAACAATCTGGGTCCTCATTTGACCAACCTCAGAAGGATGAAAGGCTGAATCAACCTTGAGCCAGTGGGACTCGAACTGCTGAACTTACTGGCAGCCTACTGTTAGCAGAAGTAGAATGCAGTACTGCACTCTCACCACTGCGCCACTACAGCTCCTAAATGTACTCAACAAACTATATTTAAACAAAGGATGAACTGAATCCATCTAGCCCAGTGATGGTGAACCTTTTAGAGACCAAGTGCTCAAACTGCAACCCCAAAACCACTTATGTATCGTAAAGTGCCAACACTAGAACACCCCCCTCACACACAGCGATGCCCCTCTGTCCCCCAGTGATGCCCCTGCATCCCCCAGCAACCCTCCTACACCACCTCATGACTGTTGGTGGCCCCCGTGGCTGTTGGCACTCCCCATGCCTTCCCATTACTCACGGGCTGGTCGCCACTGCCATTACTTGGTAGGAAGGGAGCCCTACGTCCCTCTAAAGAATGTTTTTTTTACTTTGCTGAGGCGACAGTGTGTGTGCTGGCAGAGAGAGCTCTGAGTGCTGCCTCTGGCACGTGCGCCATAGGTTCGCCATCACTGCTCTAGCCCTTTCTGCCAATTATATAACTTCTAGAGTTTTCATGGGAGCGTGGTGGCTCAGCGGATAAGATGCTGACCTTGTCGATTGGAAGGTCGGCAGTTTTTCAGTTTGAATCCTTAGCGTCACGTAATGGAGTGAGCTCCTGTTACTCGCCCCAGCTTCTGCCAACCTAGCAGTTTGAAAGCATGTAAAAATGCTAGTAGAAAAATAGGGACCACTTTGGTGGGAAGGTAACAGGCATCAAGTCATACTGGCCACATGGCCACTGGAATGGCTTCAGGCAGTTATAACTCTTTGGCTTTGAAACAGAGATGAGCACTGCCCCTAGAGTCAGCTTGACTAGCAAACATGTGCAAGGGAGAACCTTTATCTTTGCCTAGAGTTTTCATATGGTTAAAGGAGAAGCATTTTTAGGTTTTTGCTTTTATTTTAAAGAAGAAAATAAATCACATGGATCAGAATTCTGCACTTCTGATTCAGTTTTTCTTTGGTTGCTTGATGCCCTTTCAATAATACATAGTTTTGACATAGAGTAATGAAAACATTAATTATATTTCAAACTTCCACTGAAACAAGATGAACTTCTGGGCATATATTTGACATATCTTTGTTTGATGTTTTTAAGGAACTGATGACCAAGCTAATAACAGAGACTCCTGATCATCCAATTCCATTTCTCATTGACCATCTTCAGTCCAAACAAGGGAGTCATGGTCACATTCAGAGAACTTTGTCTGGATCTGCTGCTCTCTGGGCAGAGAGTGAAGCTTCAGGTATGTAAAACAATAATTGTTCATTGTGAAATTCTAAGTAAACATAATTATGTGATCACTGTTTATCAAAATTGCTATATTTTTATTAGATTTTATTTATCTGCCCAGCGGATCATATGTTTTGTATATCCAAAGTACTTATGTCTGTCCACATTTAATTCATTAAATTATCTATCTAGAAATTTAGCTCGGTTTATGTTCTGGTCTGGCTCGGCAAAGGGGATTACAGGTGGCCAAGAAGTCATTAACCCTAGATAAAGTGGCTTAAGCTGCACCCCAGTCTTTGCCAAGGATGATATCAGCATGTAGTTGCAAACAGCTCATACACGAGCTCTCTGACAAGGGCATAAATAAACCAAGATTAGTCCAGAATGAGCAAGACATAATGTCCAGGAAATGGTCCAAGTTCAGAAACTAAACAAGAAGTCCAAAGTCCAATAAGAGCATACATAGTCAGGGCAATCCAGGTCAGTCTGAAGTCAACAAGGCAGAATAATCAGGAAACGTTCTGAGGTCAAAAAAGCCAAACAAGAAATCAACGAAGCAAGAGTTCTCCCAAGAGAAGATAGTTGCCTGCTACAACAGGCTACTCCCCTAGCCCTGATCTTAATCCCTTTACTGAAGGTGAGGTTGCTGGCCGCGCCCGTGTCATTGCCCATTGCTGCCTCCCTCTGGGTTTCTCGCCTTAATCTCCTGTGTGTGCGCGGGTCTGTCAGCGGCTCCACCTGACTGTGGGGATTTTCTTGAGGCAAGGTTTCTTCCCTTGAAGCCTCTGACACCAAGTCAGCGTCCACTGCCCCTTGCAGCCTTGTCACCTCATTGACAGCGGTTCCAGCCTCCTCCTCCTCTTCACTTTCTGCTACGGGGGAACTGGGGAGAGGAGGTGGAGCATCAAAAGGGCCTGACAGAGTCATGGAGGGAAGTTGCAGCCCTGACCCTGTGAGGGTGGAAGGCCCCTCCATCCCCTTGTCATCCGACTCTGGCAGCTGCCGGGGGAGCAGAACACAACAGTTTATCAAGTACTCTTTATTTCATTCTAATATCTTCACATTAATTAATGTTGTGCCTCAGCCCATGTCAGGGGCTCAGTGCAGGCTGAGGGCTCTACTAATGAATTGGTGGGTGAGGAGCCTTCTGGTCTGGCCGTTCCACTCTCGACCTGGCCGTTCTCCCCCACAGCTGTCTTGCCAGTTTCATTAGGGGAGGAGGATAACAAGCAGCAAAGCTCTGAGGCAGACGCTGGCATAGAGCCAGGAACTGCAACAGCTGAGGATGGTTTATTAGATGCCAGAATGTGCAGAAGATTACACAGAGAGCTTCAGAGAGAGACTGCAGGCCAGTCTGTTGGGCTTTGCTGGGGACGTGGCAGATAGACTCCACCCTCTACGGAGGCTTGAAAGAACTGCCAATCAAGCAATTGATTAGTTCCAGCAACTGCTTGGTTGTGGTTTCTGTTCGGATTCCGGGCTCTTAGCCTCTGTGGATCTCTAGTTTGGCTTTTTGGTGCCTTTGGACTTAGAAGAACCCTGACCCGGCCTTTTGGTAATTTGGACTTTGGACTCGGCAATTCTTGAACCTTAACTCTTGTGGGAACTCTGGACTCTGTTTGAACTCTGATTGAATATCTTTGTGATCCCAAACTGGCTTTGGAATTTGTAATCCTGTTTGACCTGATTTGGACTTGGACTTTGTATTTCTGGCTCTTGACTCCCGGACTGGACATTGACCACTGCTTAGAGGCAAGATAAAGGAAGTAATTAACCCTTTCCTGACACATTGCTCCATCTGGCCTCTCTACCCAGAACAATTAATCAGTTATTAAGGTGCAATGAAACCATACAATCTGGATGCCCCTCGGTTGGATATCCAAATCAGAAGAACTTGTCACATATTAATAGGCATACTTAAAGAAATTCCTTTTTGGACATTCCTCCCAATGTCCAGATGTAAATTTACAAGTCTTATTGGCCATCTGATAACAGTGATGAACTAATGACATAGATCAATATTTTATTGTACATGTGGATCTTTTTAACCTATGAACAGATATATAAATGCCAATAGGTTTTTTTTGTAAATAAAATTTTTAACAAATAGTGAAGCACATGGTTATTTGGTTACATGGTTATGTTCTAAAACACTGCATGTGTCTTTACTTGAATATATTTTTATTTTAGTTTGTGAAAATATAAAAAAACTATTATGCAAATGCGGTCTTGTACTACATGATTTTTTCCCCCATGAACATCTATCAAAAGCATGTATAAATAGAAATGAAGAGTCATAATTTTGAAGAATGCAAGTATTTGTTCATAGCAATGTTATGACTTATTAAACAGTTCTGTATAATTGTTTTGTCGTATGTATGCTGAATAATTTTATTAGTGGAGTTATGATTTATTTATATTTAAAAAAAATTAAGCAAATATGTTTTTTCCATCAGAGCATAAGGGAGCAAGAAGGGATTTCAGAAGTTATGATAAACCCTGGAAGACAAATGCAAAGAAGCCTAAAAAATCAAAAAGTGATCTTGCAGTATCCAACATTTCTCCCCCATCACCTGAATCTAAATCATGTAAGGCAGTATTAAATATAATCTGTGATTTTTTTCAAGCTTCTACCGATATTTTGATTTTAATGTTTCTGTAGAGGTTTTCTATAAACTTAATTTAAAAATTGAAAAATTTATTTAATAAATGTGCGCATGCTTTGTTATATGATTTTCAGGGACCTGAATCATGTAGAATTTCATTTTTCATTTCATTTTATTACATTTATATAATGCCCTTCTCCTGATGGACTCAGGGTGGTTTACAGCAAGGTAAAATACAAACAAGACATCATATACAAAAACAAATTGCAGCACAAGTTAAAACATATTAAAACAATTATAATAGTATGGAGCTGTAAATTTAAAAATTCAATATAAAACCAATTAAAAAACTTAATAGAAATAATGTACTGTAAAAAAAGGGTGGGGGCTAGGATAGCCCGGCTTGCGTAAAAAGATATGTTTTCAGGGCGTGACGAAACACATAGAGGTCAGATATAGTACGTATCTCAGGGGGAAGGTCATTCCAGAGGGTGGGTGCCGCCACAGAGAAGGCTCTCCCCCTGGAGGTCGACAGCCGACATTGCCTTGCTGACGGCACCCTGAGGAGGCCCTCTCTGTGGGAGCGAACTGGAGGGTGGGAAGTATTTGCTGGTAGAAGGAGTTCCTGTAGGTACCTGGGTCCTAAGCCATGAAGCGCACTCGCTGGCTATCATGAAGCCATGATAACCAGCACCTTGAAGCGCACCCAGAAGTCATCAGAAGCCAGTGCAGCTCGTGCAGGAGAGGTGTCACATGGGAGCACCTCCTTGCTCCCACAATCCCCCTCGCGGCCGCATTCTGAACCAGCTGAAGCCTCCGGATGCGCCCCAAGGGGAGCCCCATGTAGAGAGCATTACAGTAGTCCAGACGGGAACTGACGAGGGCATGAGTGACTGTGCGTAAGGACTCCCGATCAAGAAAGGGTTGCAATTGGCGAATCAGGCGTACCTGATAAAAGGGCCCCTGGCCATGGCTGCCACATGATCATCCAAGGACAGCCGTGCATCCAGGAGGATGCCCAGATTGCAAGCCCTCTCCATGGGGGCCAATATTTTGCCCCCAATAGCCAGTGATAGAGTAAACTAGCTATATCGGGAGGCCGGAAGTCACAGCCACTTGGTCTTGGAGGGTTTGAGCCTGAGTCTGTTCCTCCCCATCCAGATCCGCACGGCTTCCAGGTACTGGGACATCACTTCCATGGCATCATTGAGGTGGTCTGAATAAATAATACAGTGCTACCACTTATGACAAAGTATTATTGTCTCAAATATTATTACCTGTCTAATCAATATGCAGACTGCAGGATTCATGTACTGTATACATATTCATTTGGATATGTATGAAATAATGCATTTGTGTAGACATACTGTACTTTTTCAAGTATCAAGTACTCCAACATTTGTTTGGTCTAGGGTTAAATTGGAAACAATCTCAGGGTAGATTCTTCAAAATCTTTTGTCTAATTCCATTAAGTACACAAGTTTTAATCTGATATTTCTACATACTGAAATCCACATAGTAGAAGAATTTTTAGACATAAAAAGACCTAACTGAAGTACATGCATATAAAAAATGTAAAAAGAAGAAAGTAATTCATTGCAAGAAAAAACAAGAAAAACCCTAAAATTCCTTTTTGATATCTAATGTTGCTTACATTACTTGAGAGGCATTGCATCTAGTGTAAAAGGTAAGGCTAATTGAAGAATTATACCAGGAGTATTAACCAACTTCAGTCCTGGCTATAATAAATGATGAATAATAAGATTCAGGAAAAATTAAAAAAAATTAATGAGTTATCTTAGACATTCAGTAAAAAATACTATAGTGCACATTGTAATTCTAAATGAACTGATGCTACTTTTGTTGAAAGCATTTTACTTTATGCAGTTAAAACTTGAACTAGAATTCATTTAAAATTTTGAATGCATTTTTCAAATGAAAAAAAATCTCTGTGACTTTGCCAGTAAAAGATTTACAATTTTAAAGTTATTTTTGCATGTGGGAGTAATTTAAAAAGCCTTAAGTTATGTGAAAGGAGCTTTTTATTCCTTCTACTTAAATTTGTGGGTGCTGTAGTATGAAAAATGTGAATAGAGTTTTTTTCTCCCGGTTTACAAACTTAAATATTTGAGAGATTTAAAAGGGATAAAGAGAAATATTTCTTGAGCTGTTGAATATTTTGCTATCAGAGGTGGTAACGTAAGTGATTTAACAAATTCATGGAAAATCATACTATCAATGAGTTTTAGTGTCTACTAGCTGACCCGGCCACGCGTTGCCGTGGCTCAGGTTGTGTCTTTTGAAAGTGCCTGGACTAGAGATGGCATCTCTCTCCAAATCCAGGCACTCTCTCTCTCTCCTCTCACTCTCTCTACCCCCCCTCTCCCCCCTCTA
>JANHFO010003234.1:197718-210554 GCA_032468095.1 Pareas carinatus
TGATGTCTTCTTTGGGGAGGGCGAAGGGTCTAGAGCAGTTTCCCCCATTCAGGGGGATCGGGCGTGGGCCCGTCCCCGCATACCAGACCGTTGGAGCCTCGTCTCTCCTGGCCCCGACGCTATGGTGGCTGCTTCATGGCGGCCATTTTCCCCGGTTTAAGAGGGGAAGACCTATTCCATGGGTTCATATCACATGGTCATTGAACTTTTATTCTGCACAGTTAATGGAAATGAAGAAGAAAGTCAAAGTAATTTACAATCAGAGAAGTGGGCTATTTTTCTGGAAATAAAAAGGAATCTACTATTGCCCCAATAATCCCACATAACTTATTTCATCATATTTTAATGATGAAAACCCACATGGATCATTCCATAAAATTGAAGTGAGGAATTCAGCAAGTAAGAAACATGTTACATGGGCCTAGATCAAACATTAGCGAATAAACCCTAATTTTATTTATTCATATTCTTACTTTAAAATATATTTTTGGTTTTTTTTAACCTAACAGCGCTCAAACAAACCAGTGAGAATTGAGCATGCTCAGTAATGAGATAATGCTGTTTGTGTGGTAAAAAAAACAGCAAAATATCCAATAGTGAATGGGAGAAGGAAGAAATGTAATGGAGAATTTTGAAATGAAATCTGACTGGCTGGAGCATTGCAATATTTTACTTTGGATCTCACTGTTAAAAATAAATATTATGGCCCTGGTTAAAGATTCACTTTTTAATATATGCAAAGCTCTTGTTTCTTGGAAAATGAATTCCTTTGCAGTATTTTCTCCCAGAATACTTTGCAAACAGAAGGCCTCCTGAAAATGTTTACTTCAATTTTCATTGTAACATAAATAAAAAGGTTGAGTTTTAATTATTTAAATCCAGCATGTTTAGAAATGATTGCATGCTTATAAAGATGTAAAAATCAGTTTCTATAGAAACAAAACTATAAAACATTAGTTTCAGTTTTAAGATATTGATGAAGCAACATGTAAGTTAACACTGAGGAGATAGTTTAACACATAGGGAGCCTTATGTCTATTTTTTGTAGATTTTTATAACCTGAAATTGTGCTTTATTTTATTTAGTACCACGATCAGTAGGACACCCGAAATGGAATTTAAAGTCAAAGTCAGAGCATCATGATTTTGATGAATTAAATCATATCCTTCAAGAAAGTAAGAAACTTGGCAAAGCTCTTGAAAATCTTTCTCAAAGTAAGTTGAACAACACAGCAGGTGTATATCGAAGAAGCATATGCCTACAATTTGAAGATTAGAAATATCTTTAGTGAAGGCAAAACACATTTGATGAAAGTTTTATTAAAGTAATCTTAAAGATAGTACCAACAGTCTCTTCCTCCTCTATTTGTTTTAAAAATGTATTGGATTATATGTATTTATGTAGTTTCTTGAAGTAAAGTAGCTGATCAAGATGAATGATACGTTTGTATGGCACCTTGGTGTATTGCTGTCTAGTATTCCAGCAAATTCTCTAGATTTATTATTTTTTATATTTGTTGGCCTGACAATTTTTGTGCCATTATAAAAAGCATATGTTTTTATAGGTGAAATTTGCTTTAATGCATTTTATTGTAAACTAAATTTAATTTTATATTGTAGTTGGTAGTATCTTTTTTAAATTCCAATAATTCATCCATTTCTATTATGCACTGAATATGTTTCATGTTTGTAAAATCCATATGATTTGTTCAGGCTGACTGAGCAGTTTTACGACAGAGACCAAGTTGCATGTGCCAAGGGATATTGAGTAGGTAGTAAGCTTGTTGTCTCATTAAAAAAGTGATGGCAGAGCAATATCCTGATTTAATACTGCCTATGTTGGAACTCAACACTGAAAAGGCAACTAAATCCTAATATTTCTTTGTTCTTCTTGCAATGAGGAATCAAAATAATCCAATTTTTTCAAATATCTTCAACTTTTCATATTATGCTATTGCTCCACGGTCTTGTATTTTATATCTTCCATTTTGATTGCCACAAGTGTACAGTTAATACTTATTCATATGAATGTGTACCTAGAAAGCCATACTGCATAATGATATATAGAGCCATAGATTTGTATTAATTAGTGACTCCAATGCTGTCCTTTTCCATACTTACTATATTGCACCAAAATGGGGGGCAAATTCTATATAACTTCTACTTTTGGTTTTGCTACAATCTCATTTCAGCCCTTACTGATACAGGGATTCCTTTTTCATTCACTATAGGCATACGAATTATAAATAAATAAATAGCTCTGCTATTTTTCATTCAGGTGTGCTTTGAGTATAGACACAAAGAAAAAGGAAGGAAAGAAGCACACTAGAAATTCATAGAACTCCGTTTCCTTATTGCACTTGAATTGATATGATTATTCACACTTCTTTCTTGTGCTAAAGCTAGCATGTTTTTAAATGCTCGAAGAAGACTTAAATCTTTATTTTCTTGTCAGGCATGAAAGATACATGAAGTTCCAATTAAACTGATTTAATGCTAGTCATACCTGTGCACAGGAATCCACTCAACTAATGGTTAGCACTGTTTTGGTGCTAGATAAGGGTCAACAGGATTCAAGAAGGTCACCATTTGTGATCTGTTTGTGTGACATAGAACTGATTCTTCTTTTCACTCCTCCCCTCCCAGGTTCTGCCACTCCTCCTGCATTTTTCTTACAGTTATATTATTATACGATTGTATCTGAAGAAATTATCAAAGAATATAATGCTGTTGGGTTTTTTTTTGACTGAATTACAGTGTTTTGGGTGTAGACTAAATCATTCTTAAAATGAATGTGTTAGAAGTAATATACGGTCCAATACAGATGATCTGCTTTACTTTCATACACTGTAGTCAGTTAGAAAGAGAAAATGATCCTAACTGTACTGTTAAAACCAGAATGTTTAATTCAACAGATTTAAGAACACCCAGTCTTTAATAAGGCCATCTGCTGGCATTTCAGAAAAGTACATCAACATCAGCCTTTTGTTCTCAGTAAAACGGATACCATCTGAGGAATGTGCATTTTGAAATATCATAGCAGAAGGGAATCCTTATGTCTTTTCTGCTAGCGTGATAAAAATCATTTGAGTTACATTAAACTCACCTGCATTTAGTTAAAAATAAGCCCCTTGGGAATGAATCTCAGATAGCTTCCAGAAGTGAAGCTTCTTTCATTTTAAGAGACCCATTATGTGAATCTTGTGAATAAAATTGAAGAAGCATAAAAATGGAAATTAGTTGCTAGTAGGAAAATGTTCCTGTAAATACAGTCATCAAAATGGTGTTCTTTCCATAGAACTCTGTAGCACTTATGGTCTCTGCTTCCTTTTTCTGTCTAGGAAAAGATGGCTTATTGTTGAATCATTTCTAGATTAGAATGAAAGGAAAGGTTCAGATCACATTTCCAATGAATACATGGAAAATAAGAAATGCAACTGCTGTTCATGTGTCCTATTTTTAACATTCAGGTGATGATGCACAAAAATCTCTGTGTGCATACCATCGTAAACATTTAAAGCTTTTTTTTTACACTTAAAATGGGAAGAAACATGAAATTTGCATTGGCACATACTTTCATAATATTATTTATTTATATTTGTATAGATGCACATCTCTTTCAGTTTCCCCTGTATACATTCAGTGTATTTATTCAATTATTTAGAACAGGGTTTCCCAACCTTGACAACTTTAAGGTGGGTGGACACACTGGCTGGGGAATCTTGGGAGTTGAAGTCCACCCGTGCAGAGAGGCCTTGTCCTCCTCTGCATTCCTTGGTGGGCCTCCCTCGGGGGGAAATAAGACAGACACACAGTTTCCCTTCAGGGAAAGAGAGAGAGCCCAGATCTGACTCCGGACCCCACTTTTATTGGGTTCAGAACAAAGAGACAAGGCGTGATTGGTCATATTTTGCTGCAATGTGGTGTAACCGTTTTATTGGTTAACAGTTTGAATCTGCATAGCAACATAAGGCAGGAAGTAAAAGCAGTAATCATGATTGGAGCAACACTTGGTCTCATTGTTGCTAAGTTGTCAGGTAATTCTTCCAGGTAGTCTTGCAGGGTTATGTCAGGCCTATGTGTCATGGCATGGGTGTTTTCTGTTGTCCTAGGATAAGTTTCATGTGCTATACCTAGCTACACTATAAAATCCTGGATCAGGGGAAACATTTAAGCCTACAAGCATATGAACATAGTTTATATTAAACCAATAAGCAAAGGTTATTATATTATTTCAACACATCCGCCTTAAAGTTGTCAAGGTTGGGAAACCCCTGATTTAGAAGAAGAATATGGTATTTTAATAACAAACAGATTTGATTTATCTGAGAGGGCAACCAGCGGAAGCAAACTAGCATCTCTTTGGTAGCCAGATCCTAAATCAGGGTAAGAACTCCGTGCAATCAATTGCACAGAGTGATTTGATATTCAGTAATAGGAAATAATAGATTAAAGCAGAGGTCTCCAACCTGTGTCCCTTTAAGGTTTGTGAACTTCAACTGCCAGAATTCCTCAGCCAGCATAGCTGAGACTGAGCCCTCTGTTTTAAAGGACAAATACCAGATAGGAGATCATATGTGGAATGGCCGAAAATGGGTTATGGTGGTGTGTTTATTCAGCTTTCTGAACCAAATCAAGTCTCTAAAAGTTGGTTCTACTTCCTACATCTTGCAAGCACCCACATTGCTAGAGATTGAAGAATTAGAAATCTATGCTAAATTAATTCCTCCAGAATTAAAAAAATGATTAACAACTGAAAGCAAAGTGTTTTTGTTCAATATATATGCACTTTGTAAATGTATGTACTTTTTCATATTGAATAGGTCATAAAACACTAGTCCCCAGTAACAGAAGGCATTCTTAGATAATGAAAATGGCAAATGGTTTTCAGGGAGAGAATGTGTCTATTAAGTCACATTGTATCTGAAGAATCTCTCTGAATAATTAAAGTACTCCTCTAAGATTTGAGCCTTTCATGAAGTGTCATAAACTGTTCCTGGCAGTATCTCTTTGCACAGAAAGGCACTTTGCTTAGCTTTTTTCCAAGGATTGCAAATAACTTCCTTTGACCAATCTGTAGTCCTATTGTCTACTCACTCATAAAAAAAAGAAAAAAATAGGATGGTAGAAAATCCTTTGGAATGATAGAAGGGAGGCATGGAACCACATAGCTAAGTTCCTTTCTAATAAATCAGTATGTTATAACTAGTTATGCTTATGTTGGCAGCCATCTGCTAAATAGATAAGCCACCTATTGGTAGCCACTTTGTGAGAATATCAATTACATGCTTTCAAAATTCCAAATGTTACAATTGACTCAGAATGTTAGTTATTCCACAAGAAGATACAGGCATGTGAGAGTAATGTGAGAATCAGGCATTATATGCGAACATATTTGCTCAGCCATAATCTGAAGGAATTTCATTATTACATTTCAACCAGGCATTAAATTATAAGCAATTATGTTTTATTTATTTATTTTTATCATTAATTATAATCTTGTTCTATTTATAGGCATTGCAATTTCCGATGAGCTCAGTAAGGTAAGAATTGTGTATAGCAAATTACATTAAACTGTATATTTCACAAAATAAACATGGGAAAATAGTTTGGAAATTATTTGCAACTACATTGGCAATATTCTTGATGGAATTTAGCCTAGGTAGATTACATTCTGAATTGAAAATATATTTCAACTGATACTATTTCATTCATCTTATGATAGCATTACAACTTTGGGAATCACCAGATCTGAGAAGAGTCATCTACATAATCTTCTGAAAGTTGAAGGCTCATCACATCTAGACAACATTGTATTGGAGAAATCTGTTAAAATACGAAGTGCTACTATAAAATTTGCTGCCAGCAACATATAACAATGATCACTCAGATAATGGTTGTGAAAAACAATTTGACAGGATCATTGCAGATTACACATAATATATATAAAATACATAAAGAATGATATGTGATGGATCATTTTTAGTAAGATAATTGTGTCAGGTCATCTAAAGAAGACCTGTTCAAGTTCCTGCCTCCTTGATAAGTGGGACCTGGACCAATAGACAGGCCGCGGACCTGGGAGCAGAATACCCCTGGCCCTCCTATTACTGACATTTTGCAAGACGATAAACTATTTTATTCAGTCTGACTTTCAAACCTTAATAGTAATTGGATTTCCACTGTTTCTTATTTTATATCCCTTTATGATTTGCAGAAGGTATTGTACTTTATGTTCAGTTTAGTTTTATGATACTTTATTGTATGCAATGTTTTTATGTTTTTCTGTACCAACCAGAATCTAGTGATATATACATTAGTGGTGAGTAGTACAGTATTTGTGTCCACAGCAGATGAGATTCAGTACGAGTATTTTCACTCTACCCTGCTCATTAAAGAAGTGTGAAGGAGTCAGTGACCAGCCATTTGTGTGATCAAAAGATGTCTGCCCTTCTCGGCAAAGTTTATTTTCTTAAGTACAGTTTTACAAATGGCAAAAAGCAAAGGCTAGCAACAGCGTTTCTATTGGCAAATTCTTTCCCCACATCCACCCCCCTTCTTAAGAACATCCTCTTTTCTTCGCCCTCTTGGACCCCTCCTTGGAGCTTACCAACCAAGAGGTAGTTTTCTACTCATCCTGGTAGATAAACAAGAAAGTGAAGTCATACAGGCCAGAATAGATACCAATCAGAGAGTGAGATAGCAGGAGCGGATTGTTTTGAGAACGGCAGCTTTCTGTTCATGAACTCTATCACAGCCTTGCCCCCAGAAGTGGTGCACAATAGCGGTGTGCAGGCTGAGAAAAATATGTACAAGTTCAAGCATATCTTTAATAAGGAGCAACTAATATCTAGAAAAAGAGTACACTCTTATTTGCTTTGGATGCAAATACTGTACAACACTTCACAAGAAGGAAGGAAGGAAGGAAGGAAGGAAGGAAGGAAGGAAGGAAGGAAGGAAGGAAGGAAGGAAGGAGAAGGAGAAATTAAGCAGTCTGTTTGATTTTTCTAAGAAAAATGTACAAGCCACAATGAAAACACAATTTTGAAGATTTAGGGATAGATGCTTCTTTGAATTGGTCTAGAAATGCAGTTTTAATGTGTTGTAAGCCTGTAGTGGTGGTAAAGGTGCCAAGAAGAAGAAGATGACAAGCAACAAAGTGGGTGGTCTCAATTACAATGAGCACCCTGTTGAAAAACCTAAAGCATCAGGTTGGGATAGATAGAAAATCTATTTACGTGACTGCTAAGAATCAACATCAACACCAAGTTGGCACATTGACACATAATCACAGAATATTTTTAGCTATCTAGAAATGTTGTTATCTTTTTCCTTAAGAAGATTGTTATATTGCAATCTTACCTGCTCCAGTGTCTTCCGAATTCCTTTATATACGTTGTATCTTTCTATAAAATACTTGAGTTGCTTACACTTATTCCTTTGTTTCTCCATGTTGTCAATAAATTATTTTCTCTCTAATAGGAAACAGCAGCCTTTAATACTTCACTTCTTCGGCCTCGAGTAGTTGGAGAATGGATTGGCCGTGAAGAAAATGATGCAGATCCACTGGCTGATGAAATGTTGCAGCCTCCAGTACCAAGAAGCAAAATGGAGCAGTGGGACAGTGAAGATAGTAGCAGTCCTGGAGGAAGGTACATTTTCCAACTATGGTGAATAATTTGGAAATAGTTGTTTTCCATGTCATATCCAATTACAACAGATTAATTTTATTTGATTTTGCTCTAAAAGAAACTTTTCTCATGATGAATACAGAATGGGAACATAGCAGACATTGGTATGGACCTTCTATTCATTTCTTCAATATATTCTCAGATAACTATATAAGAACATATGCAGATAATAGAAAAATAAGATTTGATTAATGTCAAAAATTAGTGCGTTGTCTTGGCCATATCTGGAGCATCCTCACATCTTGTAAACCACCTGTGACTTTTAGGTCTCTGTTCAGCTTTAGGTACCTTAACTATTTCTTTGCCAATAGGATTAACTCTTATCAGCTAAATCACAGGTGTCAAACACAAGGCCCGTGGGCCAGATCCAAACTGCAGCCTCCTTGAATTCTGCCTGCAGAGTGGGTCATGGACGAGTCACAGGGGTTGAAGGCAGTTGTGGGGGATGGTGACGGCCACGAGGGGTTCAGCAGCAGTCATGGGGGGTTTCAACTGGGTCAGCGGCAGTCAGGAGAGGTCGCAGGGGTTGGTGGCAGCTGCAGCAGCAGTAGCAGTGGGCCTCAATGAAGTTGAGTTTGACACCCTTGAGCTAAGTGGTAGGAAAGAAGTTACCCTTTCTTATGATGATAATTTATCAGTCTTGATAGGAATGACAGAGGGAATATACGTAGAAGTAAACATTTATCAAGTGCTCCTCATCACTGATTACTGTTATAGGATCTTATCTTCAACATCAGGAGAAAAAAGAGACAAAAGAGATTTGGTCTTCTTCATCCTAGCAAATAGGGTCTTGAAAGCCAAGATCATGTGTCTAACCTTGACATAGTTCAATTTGCAAAGATTCCTCTCTTTCTGCTAGGATGAAGAGAATCTACCCATTTACATCTCAGCAGGAAGAACATTTGTTGATATCTATTTGTATGAGGATAATTTGGAAAAAAACTCTCCCTATGTTTATCAATAACAGACACTCGCAGATATAGAACTTTTATTATACACATTAGAAAACTGCAACATTACATTACTTTTTGACATAATCACCATTCAAATTGAAGCACTTTTCATAACATCTTACAAGGTTTGAAATTCCTACTGCAAAGAAATTTCCCTCCTGGAAATGAAGCAGCATTGTGAAGTGCATTGTCATTGTCAAAACGATGTGACCCAAGCGTCAGGGCATGCTGACTTCTGGTGTGGTGTTGGTTCACGATAATGCTTGCCCGCACACTGCTTGACACACTCAAGAACCTTTGGAGCAGTTCCGTTGGGATGTTTTTGATCATCCCTTCTATAGCCCAGATTTGGTGCCGAGCGACTGCCATCTCTTCTGACTTCATTCCCAGGAGGACGATTTCTTTGCAGAAGGATATTTTTGATTAAATTCTTCCAATCTAATTCCTTGGTGTTAAATGTATTAAGTGATCTAATGATACATGTGGTTATATGCAGAAAGCTAGTAACAATAGTTACTACTTGAGAACAATTAAGAATATATCAAACCATAGGTCTTTATAAACAATGTGGATATATATTATTTTAATTCAAGGCATTTATATACCCTGTATATACAGGGTATAACAAAACACTGTCCCCATAGACAATTATTATATAAATTATGGTATATTAAATGTTCATATCGCTTGCCATTTTCTTCTAAACACATTTTACTCATTTGCACATTCCTAAGTACAATACTATTGTCTCTGAAAAAAATATTAATTAATAAAACACATTGTGATTGGCTTAAGGGGACTGAGTGTTCATATACACTGTATATGTACTTACAAGTCTTTTCTCTCTTTTTTTCTCTTTGTCTTTTTTCTTTTTGTTTGTTGGGAAATTACTTTGTTAGACATATGGCTGCCAATTATGTCAAATGCAGCGATCAAGATTCCATAATTTAGGGTTTCAGAACTGAGAAGTGGTAATGGCACACTTTAGCCCTCCTCCTTCTATTTCCTCTGTTTGTCCAGAAGTCCTAGTATATTAATCTTTATTCAGTTGAATTCTGCACAATTGGGGAAGTTGGCTTAGCATGCTTCTGACTCTTTACTATATTTAACTGGACATAATTACATTTTTACTATCCACTTTGTAAGTAAATAATGGTAGGCCAAAACATGAGATCAATATTTTGTCTGCCATGATGATTGGATTAGAATCCTTGATGAAAACATCTTCCTACCCCTCTGAAAAACTATCATAGTTGACATTATCTTTCTTCTGAACTAAGCTGGTGTTTTCCAGCAATAGACTTCTTCTATATGATGGCAACTGTATACACAACAAAGTTCCAAGTATGTTCCCTATGTATTTATCTTAGGTGATCTAGAATGACTTGTTTTACTCTAATTATTATTATAATGCTACATCGTTATCCTGTTTACAGAAATTGCTTTAACTTCTCATGAAAACAAAAAGACTTGATTTTATAATGATTATTTAATCTCCCTCTCTATCAATTATATAGGTTCTCTTGCTCAAACAGCTGCTATTAATGAGGCTAATAGAATAACTAATCATTATTTCTAGTTTAAAGATGAAACCCAAGACTAAAGGACTGAAACATCAGCAGCAACAACATAAAAAATTGCTGGCTGCTATGCTTTCGCAAGATTCATTTGATTCTCTACCCAGCACAACTCCTTCAGTAACAGAAGAAGACATTGAAAATGAAGATGATGCCATGGAGCTGCTGGGTAATTACAAAACTTAATTCATTTAAAGTGTACTCAGTTGATTATAGCATTAGCATTTAGACGTATATACTTAGAATGCTTTACAGTACTCTGAATTGTTTACAAAGTTAGAATATTGCCCCCAACAATTCATTTTATTTTGAAAGTACTTTACTTTACTTTGGAAGAATGGAAGACTGAGTCAAACTGGAGCTGATCAATAACTCTTGGTTTGTAGGGAAGTTAGTCTGTCAAAGGTTTCTTTAAATCATGCAAATCTTGTACACATTAACCTTTACTCTCTCTATGTGTATGTATTGTTTGTTTGTGGAGAGGGAGGGAGGAAGGGATGGAAGGGGAGAGGGAGGGGTAGAGAAAGAGAGAGAGAGAGAGAGAGAGAGAGAGAGAGAGAGAGAATGTGTATAATTAGTATAGAGCTGTTGTTTTTCCTGAAATGGGAGTTGTAGTGGCAGTTAATCTGTCATTGAGCCTCATTTCTTTGTCATTTGAGAAATTACAAGCCTATTGGTTGTGGTCTGGAATTATTATTCAATTAGGCACAACATAAATCTGAAAAATAAACCCTGAAACTCTGATTAGAATTCCAGATAATATAAAAAGTTATTTTTCCATCTGTGTTTCTTGATTCTTCAATAGTGATAAATGTCTAGTGTGTTGCATTGATTCACTGTCACTAAGCAATTTGATATGTAGGGGGATGTGTTTACTTATTTCTGTGAGAGTAATGCTTTAGGGTTTTTGTTTTGAATCTCAGAGTGCAAAAGGAACTATGAGTTCTAAATTTCTATAATGTGGGAGACAATTTCACATTAATGTGTAAGCTTGAAAAGTGAACCTTAATCGAGAACACTTAAAATGTCAGCATGTCAATATGATTTTTTTTCCCTTTCTTTCACATTAAATGGTCAGGAAATTATCCATTTTTGCACTGTTTTAGAATTTTTGTAGTTTCATGTAAGCTTTACTTTAATATGCATATTTATTCATTTTTTTATTTTCTTGCTGTTGACCAGTCACCCAACCTTGGCTGCTATTAAAATAATGCAGCACCCTGGCAGCTTTTTAAAAGTCATACTCTATTAACTCGCAATTACTTTAATGAATGTGTATCTTTTCTCCTTTTCTTATGATTGTGTGTACTTTTTCATGAATCTAACTCATATATCTTACACAATTATTAATGACATTAAATGTCTTAATACAAATTGAATATGATCCTTATAACGAAAGTTGAAGAAGTGTTAGCGGTCTTATTCCAAATCAAATTTGTCAGCCTAATTACTGCCTAACTTTGATATATTTATATTATCTTAGGTAATTTGTGAGCCAATAGCAACTACTAAATGATTCAGGAAATCATGGTTCTTTGCTCTTTTTTTCTTATAATATTGTCTATCATGCTGTCATTATGACCAAAAGTTCTCATTTCAGAAACCCTTTACTGTAACCCCTGGAACCAAACTGCCATTGTTCTACAGCATGGGGATTTTTGGGCCATGTTTTAGTCTAAACCAGTGGTTCAAAAACCTTTTCAGTCCACCACCCGCTTGGTGCTACAAACTCATCCTCAGTGGCCCCCACTCCCACCACCTATAAATAGCATTATTCGGAATAGCGGTTTGCACAACCCACTAAGGAAGATAGTAAGAGTAAAATTCTGTTCCTGTTGTTTTCAAAATGGCTGTACACCGCCCTGGTCCCTTCGAAGAGAAGGACGGTATAGAAATATAATAAATAAATAAATAAATAAAATTCAAAACTGTAACAATTAATTGCACATTTATTCAAAATCCAATCCAATCCGTCCCTCTTCATAGACTTGATATTATATTATCAATAATTATGTATATTATCAATAATTATATAAATATGTATTATATAGGTATTTACATGTATATGTCTAAGTAAGTATATAATTATGTATATATCAATAATTATGTATATTATTAATAATCAATAAAATATTATATTATTAATAATAACGAGTAGGTATTATTATGTAAAATAATAGCAAGATAACATAGAGCTGATATATTAGTGAAAGCATTTCTATTTTCTTTCCATTCTTTATTGGTGGACCAAGATTTGGTGGCATCCAATAATCTGAAAATATAGTTATGCATCTGGGTTTTTACAATATAGGGAGTAATGTGAAATTTAGTTGGCAAATTTTTGTTTCAATTTTATGATATCTGGACTGTTGCTAACATTTCACATAAAATTTAGAAGTTTCGTTAAATTGCCTAAATATTGTCTTCATGATATACTAGCTTCATTACATTTTCTTCACTGTCCTTCAGATCTTCTTTCAATAGCCTTTTTTCTTCTCCAACTGTCTGGTGTACTCACAAAATTCCACATCCATCTATGCTCCTTGGTGAGTAGAGTATGTCAACATAGCTTCGTGGATAAAGGATATGATTCATTGTCATTATTTTTCTGATCTT
>JANHFO010003234.1:225470-239579 GCA_032468095.1 Pareas carinatus
ATTATTTTCGGGGGATGCCTTATTTTCCAGAAAACACGGTAGATCGGCCACCCCCACCCCAAAATAACACCTCCCCCCCCAGGGTGGCTCCTTACCTGATTGAGCGGGGTGCAGAGAAATGGGGTGGTCTGTAAACTGCAGCGCTCTGAATTTGTGTGCTTGCAGACAGCCAGAAGGCTCCGAATTTGCGCGCTTGCAGACAGCCGGGAGACAGCTGAGAATCGCTTTGAAAGCGCTTCAGGGAGCCGGCAAGTGCGCGAATTCAGAGCCTCCCGGCTGTCTGCAAGCACGCAAATTCGGATTGCTGCAGTTTTCAGCCCACCTCATTTCTCTTCACCCCGCTCAATCAGGTAAGGAGCCACCCGGGGGGGAGTGTTATTTCGGGGTGTGGGATCTACCGTGTTTCCCCCAAAGTAAGGCATCCCCCCAAAATAAGACCTAGTGCGCCTGTCTTATTTTCGGGGAAACACAGTAGAAAGAGAGTTCTAGTTCTGTAAGTCATATTTTAATTAAAAGACATTTCTGGAAAAAATATAAACAGTACCAATGATCTTAGAGGTACTATAAATCATGCAAGATATATGTCCTCAGATTTATAATTGGTGTTAAATTTGGGCATATTCTTTGGGAAAAAGTATTTCTATTTAATCTATTAATGTATTAGGAAATAACAAAGTTTAAAATACATTTAGATAAAATTACTTGAAATGATGTGCAAGATACCTACAAGTTTTTCCTGTAAACAGTCTCTTTTCATGTCCGTCTGTTGCCTAATTTCGAAGACAAACAGTTTGGAGGTAGGAAGAAATGGAAGCTGTTTCTGGAAATGGCTGTCAAAGCAAACTCATACTAGCACTAGTTTTTAGTGGTCCTGATAACTCTTGGGCTTTAAGGGAGCACAGATTCAATAAAGTTTTCTCAGTTCTCAAATGATTCAACCCCTACAGCTGGGTCTCTGGGCAATATTGCATTTCAGAAAAATGATATCTATTGTCAAGATATTTCTGCTTCATATTTTCAATAGATTAAATGTATAAAAGAGAATGGTAGGCAGACAACTTACAAACATTGCATGCTGATTAGATCTAGAAATATTTGGTCTATAATTAGAGAAATACAGGGCCATATTACTAAAGCATATGATAGAATATTACATTCACAATCCCATAAATTTTGTGATAATGGTATTCTTTCCTTTGCCATGCTTGTAACATAGTTTTAATTGCGTCTTCACTTGGTGTCATTTATATGTTGCCTTCATAATATATCATCCAACATCACATCAGTCATTATTGGGACTTGGGAAAAATCTCAGAAAAAGTGGAAGCATTTTTGAGTCAGTGAATTATGAAGTAAAAAGAAGAAATCACTTCTCTTATGTGTCCCAATAAATTCAGAAGGTCATTTGTCTGCATAAGTAAGCACAGAACTAGCTTTCCTGGTCTCTGTTTTGTATCTTTGAATTTAGTAAACTTTTTTCTCAGAAACATGGTTAAGGCAAGTAAAAGATAATCATATAGTATAAATTATTTGTTTACATGCATTTAAGACTTTTTAACCTCAGTACTCCTTCTTAAATTGTGGCTATATAGCAAATGTGTATCGTGAACTAAAAACAGTAATTTTGAATCCCATGCTACTCAATCAGTTTCATGTTGAACACCCTGTGAATTTCTCTTGTGAAAGAAATGTCTAAATCTCATTATGACCAAAATCCGAACTTTGTCGTGGAGAAATAGGAGAGAAGATTTATGTTGCAGCTTAACCAAAATCTCATGAGATATGGAATTTCCCTAGTTGACCACATTTTCCCACTGAATAAATCCAAAAATAACACATTAAAATGTTAATGTGGCAATCAAAACATTACCAGTTTTAAAGTGTTATAGATATTGCCATAAAGAATTTCTCTCAGTATAAGGGAAAAGAAAAACAACTGTCCATCACTTTTATAAAATATATTATATATCTACTTCTTTACGGCTTTTGTTTCAAATCCTTAGAAGACAAGTTTAGAAGAATGTTTTCTATTTGTTTTGACAATTTATTTTTCAAAGGTAAATCTAAAAATCCAACTTGCCTTTTTTTCCTGAAAAAAAATACGTGAGATTTTAAATATTAACCTTTCAATATCTTCACCACTACGCCAAACTGGCTCCCTTATCACATTTGACCTTGATGTATTCTTTGCAGTAATAGAAATATTACATCATCCAGAATGCAATACAGTAAAACACCCAATCCCCAAGTCCAAAAAAAGAACCCAGCCAAGCAAATCAAAAAGCAAGCGTGAAGTTCAAAACACTCAGCCGCTAGAAGAGCTCTGACTTCAGTTGCTATTGGAAAACAATTAAGGGCTTGTCTAAATTCCAGTGCAAAGTCATACGAAATGGCCAGCATGGCTACAAAAAAACAAACAAACAGTGCCTCCATCTCTTGACCCAACATACCTTCCAAAAGTTGGGAACTAAATTCTTTTCCTAGCAAGTTCAAATAGGCCAGGCTGATTCAAGCAGCTTTTTGATAAGTCATAAGAATTTTATCAAGTTACCACCATCATATGAAATTGCCTTGACTGACACTGCAAGAAAAGTCACTTGTCTTTCTTTCTGGTGAAAAACCAGCTTGTCCTTCTGGGACACACCTGTGCCACAACAGAACTTGTAAATTGGCAGCCAAACTACTTTTCTGCAATAGCATTGTGGTCTCCTGGCTAATGTAACTGTCATACAGCATCATCATCATCAACAATACTAACAACTATTGTGTAATTTAAAAAGTTATTATTCAAATCCTTTAACTTGGATATATATTTTCGTATGGTAAAAAGTTTCTGAAAAGAAATATTTAATATTTCCACAAAACCTAAGCATATATAAGTAATATTTTATATGTTGTTTTTTATATATATATATATAATAGGTTCCTGTTATTGGTCTCAATTTTAGCTTTGGGGGAAAAAACAAGAATCCCAGACAAATGTTGATTATCTTGTGTAGGGCACAAGCAAACTCATTTATAGTACAAAAGAGCGAGTGTTTCAAAAATGAGAGAAAAGGAATGGAGGGAGGAAAGGCTATGTCCATCCTGTAAATATGAAATTACTTTATTCCATGGGGAAATAGTTAGAAACCAAGTCAACCTTCAACAATATTTTTAAACACTGCCTTCAAATCAATACTGCTTTTATTTCCAGTACTCATTATATCTTATTGGAATCTGATTCTACTACTAACCATTATTAATTTTGTTTCAGAATCCTAAGTTGTGAAGAAATCAGAGATGGTCACTTCTAGGCTTCTTAGGTTACTTTCTCTCCTCAGCTACTTTCTCTCCAGCCAGTTTACCTCATTGGGTTGTTGCTAGATAAGAGGCAGGAGTATTAGGTACCTTTGCCTGCTTGATTTAGCCCAACACATATTTTGCTAAAAGTGGAATAAAAATGAAAAGGAGAGTGTGTGTGGAGGGGGAGAGAAATCAGTGTAAAAGATAAATTACAGACAGGGTTACATTGCCTTCCAAAAGAATTATGTCTTAACCATATTATGAAATAATGTCAAAGAAAGAGCCAATTTAATTTTTAAGAAGAAAGCCTAAACCAAAAAAATAATGTTTATCAGCTTTAGTCTATCTTACATCCTGGAAGTGGGGAACAACCATCAGTCATTTCTGGGATAAGCATTTGGGTCAGAGAAGCTGGTTTATGAATATTTAGACACCAAACTACTTTGAACTGCAAGCAGAAATGTATTGGTAATTACTGTTGGTACATAGCAGGTGTTTACATGCTCCTGACAGATAGTATCAACTAGCAATCAGCTAGAGTGGTCACATATTTTGAACAAATCTGAGTGTCTTGTGTGATCTTCAAAGGTAGTCTCCTGTATAGTGCATTGTAGTAGTCTATATATAAAGTTTTCAGTATATAATGTACTCTACATTACGGAAAGATTTCAATATTTAATTTAAAAAAACAGTGTATAACAATGGTAATCTAATAGTAATGTTAGCCATTTTGTAAAAGAATAAAAGGCCTCAGGAAAAAATGTCTGTATATTTTAAAAGTGCAACTGATGGAACGGAATCTCTCTCATGCATCATCTAATGGGGCCATGCTGATCTTGTTTGGAAGATCATGGTAGATAGTCTAGAACTATTTGTTTACTGCAGCTTATATCTATGTAGCCCAGTCAATTTAGAAGTAAATCCTAAATAGTTTTTTGCTTGTTTTTAACTAACAGTGAACAGCTTTTGTGTTTGTCAAATATACTTTTGTAAAAAAAATTAAGTTAAATAATTCCTAGTATATATCTAAATCTTTGAATCCCAGAAAATTACTGGGAGTCCCCATAGCTCACAGAGCAGTATTTTTATATGAATATAATGAGAAATGCCAAAACTTCCTGTGCTGTTGCTTTCTGGATGAACTTCAACTTCTGAATGCTTTTCATGAACAGGGTCATATAGTCTCTGCTATACTAATATATTTGGGAGGTGATTAAGGTATATATCACCTTGTTCAAGGCTTTCTGGCCCAGGAATAGGCAAAATTAATTCCCAAGATGCAAAGGGCCTCTATCTGTGGCTGTAATCTGTTCTGACTGGAGAAATGCACCTGCATGTTGAGTTAAACATGAAAAATATCCAGAACTGGGAGGCCTTAAAACGTCTTGACACTAGTCTAGTTGAGCTGAAGTCTGTTCTCCCCCATCCACACTTCACTTTCTTCAGACATTGAGAAGAATGCTTGGTAGCAGTGCTTGGCTGATCCAAGGTGATTTTTTAAAAAGTAAAGTATTCTCTTTTGTTTTTGAATATTTTGATTTGCTGAACTTACTCGTAGTGCAGGTTACATACTAGCCTAGGTGATTTCTGAAATACCAGTCTTTAGTTGTATGAAATGCTTTAAAATTGTTCAAGTAAGTTTATGATTTATGTTAATATCAGTGTAAATTTTTTTTAATCTTAAGAAGCTTAACTATTATGTTTATTGGATATGAAAATTATAGTAGTCAACTTTTGCACAGGTTGTACAGTTACAGGTTGTACAGTTGCCCAATGACACATTAATAAAAATGTTTAACTTTTACTTTTGTTCTTTTGGAGAGGAAGCAACAGGCAGTGATAGAAGTAAAGCTGTAAAACAGATGTTATGCTTCACATCGTCCCAAAGAGAAAACAATCAGACAGCCTGAAAAGGGGTTGAGACTCCAGGCAGGGATTGGATTTTCTCCCACAGAGATAGAGTCTTTGATATGACGTGTTGAGGCAAGAAGGTCTAAAGTTCAAGCAACAATAATGGAGCGAGTGACAGTGGTTTAAAAGAAGCATTACTCCTTGGAGCATTAAAGTAGCCATGTTCTCTGGAAAGTATGCTTGTTGCCTTTAATGAAACACTTAATGAATATGAACACAATTTCATATCCATGTGTTTGAAC
This sequence comes from Pareas carinatus, assembly GCA_032468095.1. NCBI lineage: Eukaryota > Metazoa > Chordata > Lepidosauria > Squamata > Pareidae > Pareas > Pareas carinatus. Next base: position 230,909 of record JANHFO010003234.1, read on the forward strand.
TGGCCAAGGAAGAATGCTAAAAATAGCAGCTATCTCTTATCTCCTTTCTCCTTCTTTTCCCCTTACTGAATTTAATTTTTATAGCAAGAACATTTTTTCCCTAAAAGGATATTTCGCAGCTACACGGTAGATTTATTCCTAAGAGAATTTCAAAAGCAACAGGAGAATAATAACAAGGTGTCATGGCATTTTGATTTCATGAGTTTGCCAGTGAGGTACTGCGTGCTTCACAATTGCATAGCATTTTCTCTGGAACCTGAACTAAGCCAATTAAATGGTGGTTCAATGTACAAAAGATCTGTAGCATCAGGGGAATAGATAAAGGCATCATTGAACTCAGATTTGCACGTTATTTGCATATAGAAAATCTCTCAAATTGAAGCACCATGTTTCTGTTTTTAATTGTTTAGATTGCAAGGAGATACTTTGACAGAAAGAGCAGAGGATCCATCTGTTGTCTCTCATACATTTGAACAAGAAGGACCGGAATCTGTTGGTAAATTTTTGTATTGCTTCATTTTTTTTATTTATTACCTTTGTATCTCTCCTCTACCTCAAGAGCTCAAGAATAATGTTATGAATCAATGCTTGGAAATAATTAAATTCTAAGCACAGAGAATAAACAGAAAATCATGTATAATGGATAAAACTGTGCAAGGATGAGGGGTTTTAATTTCAAATAACTGGATTTTATAAAAAAAGTTATATAAAATGACTTTCCTAGTTCTTTTTATATAATGAAATCAACTTACATTTTCAGTTTGAATGTTGAAGTTGAGTTGATTTGTCTTAGATGGAATCTTGTTTTTCTCTGGTTAAAGCAAAAACAGCACCCCACATAATAGTAATAGCAATAACACTTAGACTTATAAAGCACCTCATAGTGCTTTACAGCACTCTCTGAGTGGTTTACAAAGTCAGCATATTGCTCCCAACAGTCTGGGTTCTTATTCTACCAACATCAGAAGGGTGAAAGTTAAGTCACCCTTGAGCCCTGTCAGGATCAAACTCCAGGCTGTGGGCAGAGTTTGCCTGCAATATTGCATTCTAACCACTGCACCACGAGGACTCCTAATAATCTTTTATGTCAAAAGTGCTATCTCCATGAATTAATAACTGACATTGTCCATAGTAACCATGACTCTGAAGTGGGAAAATAGTGGCATTGAAATTGGAATTGACCAAGTCAATCTAAAGGGTGAAGCTTTATATGTCTTCCACCAAGGATTTTCAGATCTACTGCCTCCACTTGTCTGTTGGTTCAGTTCTTAGTATACAGTGTAGAAACATGGCACGCTGAACTATTGGCCACATAACTAGGGGAAAAAAACTAAAAATTCTGCCAGGGTGCTACAGTGTAAATAGATTCCAAGTACAAATATACTTAAGTTTGAAAATTTATCATGAAAAAATCTAATCACGAAGATTTGGGCTTATCAGAATCTTAATGACCTCTAGAAAATGGTAAATATTTAATTCAATAGATCATTTAAATACCGATTATTTTGTGAAAAAAATACCTTATAGTAATAAATTTGGATCGCAGATGTTGCAATACGCGAAGATAGCAAAAGGGAAGATAAAGAACTGGAGAAAATCACGAAATGCATCGACTTGAAAACACATTTACCTACTTACTTACTAATTTGTTTACTTACCCAAAAAATTTTGCTGTCCAAGTTGCTGCAAGGTGACTCTTAGAACAGTAAATCCTGGATTATATCTTTAATATCAAAAAACAACATTTGTCTATCCTAGATATGTGAATAAAATAACAATTTCAGGCAAAATGTCTGGCTAACTGTGCAACCAACCATAATTTCTCAAATCATATAATAATATAATTTTTCAAATCACGCAAAGTACATTTATTTGTAAAAATTAGCATAAAAGACAGACTTGAGACAACCTATAAAGAACCTTGTATAAATAATTTATCAGGGAAGAAAAAGTCTAGAAAATAATTTCCCTTCTTTTAATGGCAAAATAATTTTAAAGTCATAACAAACATCGATCATATCAAACTAAGGTCTGAATTTTCCAGTAGTAATTATTTATTTTTAATTAACTATAAATAAAATCACTGATTTGGGAGATCAGTCCCCAACATATCAAACTAAAGATCTAATGTGGACTTTAGTCTGTAAAAAATTGTTTAGCTCTGATTGTCTTATTTAAATTACACTCAAGCCATTATGTTTTACCTTGCATTAGGAATGAACTATATTTCATATAATTGTAGCTCTAATGAATCACATACAGTATAATGACTTAAAGCTAGTTTACAACTGGATGCATGTGTATGCTCTGGTTTTTATGGTTGTAGATGGGGTGGAAGACTGCAAAATAACTTTTTAAAAAGCTAACATTACTAGATTGATGTTACTTTTCCTACTATTCTGACATTCTTGTTTCCGTATTTTGAACAGTATCAGAGCCTGGGACTGAAATATCAATGGAGAGTATAGATGAATTGGAAAATATTTCCCAAGCAACTGAGCTGGTAAGCACAACACTTTATAGGTAGTGTCTTGAATATTGCATAATACATTCTGGCTTATATATAGTTCATCTAGATATAATAGCAAACAGAAAATTTGGAATGCATCAGTTAATATTTAATAATATTTAAATATTTAATATTTTAGTCTAATGCTCATAGTGCAGACCTATTAGGGATTAAATTCAAACTTTTAACTAGTCAGTATACGTAAAACACAAATATTTTAGCTATACATCTATCTGAATCTGAAAAGGAAAAAGTGACTCAGTGCTCACAAAGATATGCACATTATACCTGCCAGCACTTTCTTAAATGAAATATATTTTTTGGAATTTTATGCAAATACTTTAAGAATTTGCCACCAGTTTGGATAGGTGAACTCTGAACTATTTTGTTCCTTTGAATCAAAATCTCAGCATGTGCGCGCACACACACAAACACATATGTATAGGTCTAAATCTAAGCGTGTGTGTGTGTTTGTGTGTGTGTGTCATTCATCATCATTTTATCCATTGTGTACCACTGCAGAATGAAGGCCTGTTTCCGCATGTTTCCAACCAATAAATACTGAATCTTCTTTTGCCAGATGGGCCCACAATAATTGCTGATGTCAATCCATCTTTTTTAGTCTCTTTCATGAACACTTTTTATCAAGTGGTATCTACTCCAGTATACATATGCATATGCATATGCACATACACATACACATACACATACAGATACACATGCACATATACACACACACAAAACAGAGACTACTACAATTAACTGGAAAGTGTTAAGCATTAATTTACCTAACAGATTACTCGACATGATCAGTTAGATTGAATACTGTTGACCTGAGTGCTACTGCTACCCTTTTTTTAAAAAATGTACTTAGCTTGAAATAGAAACTTTGTATTATAAGTGTATTAATAAATGTATTAGCTTATGGCATTTAAATCTTTAACCAAGATGAACCTGAGTACAAATGTGATGTAGTCTGCAAGGAATTGTACTGTTTGGATAATGGCAAACAAGAAAATACTACTTCATGGCACATCTAAGAATTTTATCTTTTATTCTTCAGAAATTATATTGACATTCACTTCTCAAATGCATTTATATAACAGCATTAACTTTATGTGTTGCAAAAATGGAGATAAGCAATTGTGACTTGTTTGTCAACTGAATCAGTGTCGTCACATTTTAATTTTGGATATTGTTTTGCGATGTGCTGCAAAATTTTAATACAAGGTTTACAGTTTGAACAGAGTAGGAACAAAATGAGAAATCTGACACTTACAGATAATAGACCAAATTCACATTATTGTTAGTAAGACACACTGATACCTTTATTTCTGTCCTTTCATATTTTATTATTATTCAACAAGCCTTCTAATTTTTAACATATATAGGATACAGTCTAATACAGGTAAAGCAAACCCAATTGAAGAATAAAGAACTGCTGTTCAGTTAAATCTAGGAGTGATGATATATACCTTTAACTAAATTGAAATGGTGTCTTAAATTTTGGCCTATAGCTTTTCCTTCCTTTCTTGCTGCCTGCCTGCCTGCCAGCCTTCCCTTTTCTTCTCTCTCAGCCAAGTTAAAGACTGATTCTGAACCAAAAGAAAGGAATCTTTTCTTTTGTAAGAATGTATAACATGGCAATCTACACTATTATATTTTGACAATAGAGAGTCATATCTGGAGATAAAGGTTATAGTTGTAGCCAAATAAAGATTCCAGCTGTGAAATTATCTTTTAAACTCTGGAGGTCAGAGTTGATGAGGTCATTGTGGTTTCTCTAATATTATAGTGCAGTCAAAAAGTCAACATATTCAGTGTTTTCTGGCAACTACGAAATTATGTTAAGTACCATTAGTCCGCTTTCCCCTCTTTTCCCTATAGTTTTATTTTTAATAAGAAAATAAAAATTATGGTGGTCTATTTGGAAACTGTGTCCTTGGGAAGAACAGGAAATGAAATAAAATCACTATACCAGTTTGGTCTAATGGTCAAGACACCAGGTTAGAAAGTGAGAGACCATGAGTTCAAGTCCCGCCTTAGCCATGAAAATCAGCTGGGTGACTTTTGACCAATCAGTCTCTCTCAGTCCAATCCGCTTCACAAGGTTGTGGCGAGGAAAATTGAATGAGGAAGATGTATTGGACATGTTCGCTACCTTATTTGTAAAAATAATAAAGTTGGGATACAAATAAATAATATTAAACATGGGAAAAATTTAATGATATACGGCATATAAAGGTAAGAATGGAAGGCTACACAATCCATAATCTCAACCATTCCAAGCCCGTCTCTTAATGCCCCCGAAGTCTGCCAAATCAAAAGAAAAATTGGCCAAAAATGTTTGGTCTGGCTGTTTTTGGCAATGTTTTCTTTTTATTAGAAAGTCTTCTGCATCCCATCAACACTACTAAACGTTAAGAGTCTTTCCAATTATAGCTAATCTGCCAGCAATTGTTTCTGCCTTGTTCCCATGATGTTGCTGCCATATTGTTCATGAGTAAGAACATTTAGAACAGCTGCATTAATCTGTGCATTAATTATTTGGAATTATATTTTATTGCTGTAGGCTGTAATAACACAATCTTGAAAACCTGGTTGTGTTTTCTTTTCCCTCACTCTTACACACCAATGAATTGCTGCAGATTATTAAATTACCTGCTTCTTTTTTGTGCCACTTTCCTGTATTTGTATCATGGTTTGAGAACGATCTCAGCAGGTAACTGATATTAACAATATGCTGACAGGTGTCTAATTCAAACAAATTTTAATGTTAGATTTAAGGATTAAAAATAATTGCAACACTATAACAAAGCTCTAGGGAAGATTCTTATGTTATTAGAAATATTAGAAAATGAATTAACTCCCATCTTGTGCACAAATAGTTCATACAGCAAAAAGATAGAACTCTTACTACAGAAAGCTTAGAAGAATCCAGCATACTAAATATTTCATTAGTTGCTTGAATATTGATCAGTTTTCTTAATATCTCCTTAAACAGGATTAGTAAAAAAGAGGAATTAATTCAGGGAATTATAAAAATATTTGGTGCATTCTGAAATATTTGTGACAAGTATTTCTATTTTGGGAATTTTAAGCTGATTACCACAGACTGTGTTTTTTCTGTAAAATTGTTTCAAAAATTGATGGTAGTAAAATATTTAGAATAAAAAATTCAATTGAACACATTAAATTTGGGTAAAATTCATCCCAAAGCTAAAGGCACCACTTCTCAGTTTAAATCCATAAACCTTCAAAATCTCAAAAAAGATGAGATTTTAGTTTAGGCGATAAGAAGCCTATAGATTGCCTTTGCACTCTGGTCTAGGTGGATTTTGTTGTGATAATACTACTATAATAGCATCAGTGTTATAGGCAACATTTGGGCAGGTATAAAATATGGTATTGTAACTTATTGAGATTCAAACTCCTCCCTTTTCTGACTCTCATTCAATCTGAGGAAAAGATATGTTTAAATTAAGGAAGTATTTACTGGTTTAGTGTACTCTCTCCCCTAATCACTATGAAATACCTTTTATTTTTCAAATTTAAACCATAGCACAGCTGCGGTATAAAACTGGAAAAATCAGCAAACAAAATTCAAACTATTCCATGAATTTCCGTGACTTTTTATGTAAGAAAGCAGAGAATTCAGGTTTTCTGCCCTCTTTAGATGCAAGAAGAACAATGCTTTCAATTTATTTGAAAGAATTGAAAAGTGCAACATGACCTGGATGACTGAGACTCGCTATAGACTTCTTTGAAAAAAGTTGTAGGATATGAACTATTTAAATAAAAGTGACTAGTGTATTGTGTATTGTATAGTTCTCCAGATAGAAAATTGCTTTTCATGGGCAGGACACTAAATAAGCAAACATTCTAAAATATTCAAACAAGCTTATAGGTAATATAGAAGGGCCCTGTTTCTGACATACTGAACAATTACATTGACCTTCAAACTAGGTTGTAATGATTTAATTTGGTGTCTCAGGACATGAAGCAAAACTAAGAGCATGTGGGGGTCTCCAACCTGTGAGCTGCGGCCCACTACTGGCCTGTGGCGTATTGGCAACCAGGCCACTGCAATGGGATTGTGTGCGTGGCAACCTAGTGGCTAGGTTGCTGTGCACACAGCCCCATCGCACCTCACCACTCGTGTGCACATGCACAAAACTGGCACATGCCTGCATGTGTAGAATCGGCACATGCCTGCATGTGCAAAATTGGTGCGTGCATGTGCACGCACCCATCTCCCCTCCCCTGCATTGAGCCACCAACCAAACAAGGTTGGGGGCTCCTATTGCACAGCTTTTGTAGATTATCCATATTCATATTGGCTCATTCTATCTGAGTATAACATCTTGTTCCCAATCCTGTACTCTGTATATATCATTCTCATCCTGGAACCTTTCAAGTGTGTTGGAAATGCATTTTCTGGAAATATGGAAATTGTATTTCTAGCTTAATTAGAAGCCACCTGAGATGCTGTTAGAAAAGACTTTTCATCTTTCATGGAAACCCTTAGAATAATTGAAATTGTCTTAATTAAAGGATGGACTCCTTCATTGAATTGAACTGTATTAAATAATTTCCTTTTAATCTACTGTTTCTATTTAGAATTCAATTTTTTAGATATTGTTGAAGTACAGTTTCTTCTGTGCTCCTCCATATTTTAGACTCAAAAAGTATTACCGTATTACATCGATTATAAGATGCATGTTTTCTCGTACTTTGGTGTCTCTGTATACATGGTGAGCCTTATATTCGATGGCGTCTTACCAGAATAAAGGGGATGCTCCGAGAAGCTCCACATATTCCACCAAGGTCTCGCGAACAAGAGGTGTGGATAAGCTAACAAGCATTGCTGCAGCTGCAGTATGGGGAGCCTCAGCAAGTGTGGGGTGGGGCCTATTTATTAACCCTAGACTTGCCTTTTGGTCAGCTCTGGCTGCTGCGCAGTTGCAATAGAATTCACTTTGTTGCTGCATTTAAACGAGAACTTATTCATAACATAGAATAATAAGAGTGCATCTTATAATTGGTGGCATCCTATAATTGATGTAATACAGTACTTTTGTTGCTTTTGATAAATTTATATGCTTTAGCAAAGAGTGAGTAAATCACCACCCATGGAAATTTTTTAGTAGATCTATCAATAAGTTTGACTCCAGCAGCCTCATAGAGTTCTTATTCTAGGGGGGAAAGGAAGAGAGTGCAATAGGTGCTGTCCTGACTATTTGGAAGGACGACAATATAAAACTAACATTAATTTAATTTTTATCTCTATTCATACACACACACACACAATGTTAGACATTAGTGTCTAATATCAACCTTTTATAGGTTGATATTAAGAATTTTTCTAAAAGGTTTTTTCCAATTGTCCCAAAATATAAGGAACCAATTAAAGAAGTCTTTGAATTTTGAACATTGATGCCAGAAAAAATTTGCTTGTAGTAACCTGAGTAAAAACAAAAAAAGTGTTATGTAAGTGAAGAAAATATTGAAGAATCTGGAAAAGGCTCTTTAAACATTGACATATGGCTGACTTTAGTTGCTGGCAAAGGCATCTTAAATCTATTAGAGAAACAGCTTTCTACTGTTGTAATAGCTGGGGTCTTAGTTCAGAGTCAGCTAGCAGAGTGGTCAAAAGTCATTTCCAAAAGTAACATTGACAAGGACATTTTGGTCATTTCCTTTGCTGGAAAAATTGAAAACGCCCATTAAGAAATGTTTTTCACATATTGTAATCTGGCTTTAAATGTCACAATAACATCAAAGAGAATATTAGCATTATTTGGAACCAGGGTCTCTCTTCCTTTATCCCCATGAGCAGAAAGAGAAAGAAGTTGTGGGGAAGTGAAATGCAGAAATAGGCCCTTCTCAATAACATTTGCACATTCTAGCTTTTCCTTCAGATTTTATGTGATTATCTTGAAAGGCATGGCCATTGGTTGATTTCCATTTACAGTGTTTTAATTGTATTTTAAAAGACTTGAACATTGCCAGTTGCCCTTTATCTTTCATTGCTTCTCCTACATGTCATCAGATATGTCAGCAAATGCTCCGTCCTACACATTGACAAAAAGAACCTAAGCAATAAATACAAACTGGGTGGATTCAACCTAGAGGACAACCCTCACTCCGTCAAAGATCTAG
>JANHFO010003234.1:317856-328851 GCA_032468095.1 Pareas carinatus
TGCAAAAGTTTTACACTGGAACATATGAACTGGGCAACAAAGTTGCTTTGCAAAGATGAAATGTGAGAATAGGCAGCAAACATCGAAATTAGACCCTCCCAGGTTTCAGGATATACCTAGAATTTTCCTTAGATAAATGAAAAAATGAAGAATTTCATTTAATTTATCACATTTTGAGACTGCCCTTCTCACTTGCAGAGTAAGAGATGGTATTTGATTTTTTATGTTTTAAAATACACTAATCCAAAATATGTCTTATGTGATACCAGATCTTTTAAAATATTTCATGTCTGATCTAAAAAGAAGAAGCTAGACAGTTATTATATTAACAAAACTGTCAATAACATGCTAGACTCAGAATATCAGTAGAAATTATGTCTGTTTTCTGTAGTTTAAAATATTGTACATTGCCGGGTATTAGAAGATGCACATGATGCAAGGGATAACATACACATTAAAAACTTTTAGGAAGGGTCTGGAATTTGCAAAATGTTTCAAGAGAAGTGAGCAACTGGAAAGGGAATTTGCCAAGAAACTGACAGAAGATAATGAACACGTTTTTCCTTGATGTTTAGTGATATCTATCATTTTCTCTGTGTATGATGTGTGTCTGATATTAAGCGATTGGGAAGCCCTGATGGTTCAGCTTCGCATTTATTAAGGAGCATTTGCTGACCTGCTAATCAGAACCTGCAAGACCCCTTGACTTTGAGGGAGAACATCTCAGGCAGGATTCAAGTAATACCGTTACTATTCTCAAGCACTCGAGCCTTTTCAAGCCACCTCTGTCTTTCTCCCAGTCAGCTGTAACAGCTATTATGCTGTCTGGAAGTCATTAAAGCCAACGCTCCAGGCGCTTGCATGTGGACTCGTGCCATTTGGCATCTTCGGCATCTTCTTCCAAAGTGATGAAGCGGTAAAGAAATGTGGATGACTGAAGCCAGATGAGAGCACTGGTAAGCACTGTGGCTAATTTCAGAAAATTCCCTCCGAATGGTTTTGATAATTTTTATGACTGTGGTCACCTCCACATGTTCATTGGCTATTATCACATCTTTTAGGCTGCATCTAGTACTGCTTAAAGCAGGTGTTCTCTATTCATTTTCTGTTATACTTCTCCATGAAACAGTTCCACTTGGAGTGCAGGATTTGATGCTGTCTGAAGTAACCAGTCGAGCACTTGCTAAGAGAAATAATCCTTAGCTAAGGGAGGAAATTTTTCCAGTATGAGTTTCAGCTCAGAATGAGAAGGAAGTAAACTGCTCGGTTCACATTTTGCTGCTTTCTAATTCATCTGAGAGCCAAAAAAAATCATTCTGCTTGCAATCTATTGGAATAGACATTTGAATTTCTTTATTAATAATATTTTCTCAGCAAATCAAACCAAAACATGCTAGAATAAATATATATATATTTAAATTTCTAATTCATGCTGACACTGCTTTCCATTTCTATTTCGTGCAGGCTTATCAAAATCTGCTTTGATTTTAGTAAAGCAATTTAGTAAAAAAAAGTTACAAGAATGTAAGTGCATTTGATGCCAATCTCTGTGGCAAATGAAAAAGAGGTAAAAATATGCCCCCTGGAAGCATAAAAGAATTAAAAGTTACCTTGACTAACTGAATTGTGGTTTATGCAACCCAATTTTCTGGGTTTACACAGCAGGCTAAGCACATAGACTAGTTTCACACAAAACACTTAGCTAATTTCTGATTTCCCGTAGTATATTACACAAACACAAAACTGAAAAATAAAATTATACCTGAACATTTCATACAACTCTAGTTGCACTAAGGCTTCCTAGGGATATCAGATCGAACTTTATATTTATGTGGAGTGGCAGACCAAGGAAAGACTGTGAATACTCGAAGTGATGTTATTTTGAGGGAAAAACTAGACATGCTTCCATTCATGCAATTATTCATGTTTACTCAAGAATAAATCCTACTAAATATCCAACTGAGGAATACAGTAGAACAGCTGTTTAAGGAGAACATAGAAAAGAGTCTTTTGCTATGGCATCATCTAACTGCTGAATTTCTTCCCTAAGGAGACTTATTTTATTATTATTATGTATTTATTGCATTTAGAAAACTAATAAAAAATAATTTGCTAATAAAACTTCCTTTTAAAAAGAAATTTAAATATTTAGTCAGTATTATTCCATTTGACATTCAGTTTTTAAAAGAGATTCACTCTTTCATATATTTATAAATATGTATGAGATTTTTATATATTTCTTTGACGATGTCTGAAGAATTAATTTGATTAACTTCGATATAATACAGTTCACAAACTTTAACATACATCTCAAAAGTCATCCTTAAGAAAAATGGACTGGTCACACTTCAGCAACACTTGGAACTTTGTGTTTGTATGTATGTGTGGTCTCTCTAACTGTAGCTGCTGAAATTATATACATCATTTTCTACTATTTTACTGGCACGGCCAATACAATATTGAATTGTATGTTTTAAAAGAAGCTTAATATTGTTCACTAAAAACTGTATAAAAAATATGACTCATACTTCAAATTCTGCTATTGCCTAGAAATATTAAAGACTCTCATTTTGCTCATATAATCATTTAATGAATTAATGAAATGTATATATTTCCCCATCCCTACCAAAAACTCTTCTTCTTTCCCTTCTCCTCCTCCTCTTGCTTCACAGGATATAATGCAGTGGTCGCCAACCTTTTGGACCCCAGGGACTACTAAATTTATTTATTTATTTATGTTATTTATTTAAATTTTATACCGTCCTTCTCCCGAAGGGACTCAGGGCGGTGCACAGCCATATAAAACAATTGAAACAATTGAAACAAACAACACATATTAAAAGAAAATTTTAAAATAGCATAATTTGAGTGGCTAATTCATAATTTTAAATCCCGCATATCACTAATATGATTTTTTAAAATAGATATATTTATATAAATATATAAATTTATAATATATGATAAATATATAAAGATAAATATAAAACTAAAGATATTTAAAAAGATAAAGGCTTGCTGCCTGCGCTGTGATGAGTATCGCTGCAGTGGGCCACAATCGCCGTCATTGTTTCTCGATCTCTCTCTCTCTCTCTCTCTATCTCTGTGTCTCTCTTTCTCTCTCTCTCATTCTCTCTTTCTCTGTGGGTCTGTGTGTGTGTGTGTCTGTATCTCTCTCATTCTCTCTCTCTCTGTGTCTGTCTCTCTCTCATTCTCTCTCAGTCTGTCTGTCTGTCTCTCTCTTATTCTCTCTCTTTTCTGTGTGTCTATCTGTCTCTCTCATTCTCTCTCTTTCTCGCTCTCATTCTGTGCGTGTGTATGTGTTTCTCTCTCACTCTGTGTGTGTGTATGTGTCTGACTGTCCCTGTGTGTTTGTGTGTGTCTCTGTCTCTGATGCTCTCTCTCTCTCTCTCTCCTGGCATTCAACTGAATACCAGGTGATGTTCTGAGATGGGGCAGGAGGTTTCTTGGGAGAGGCCAGGACAAGCTTGGTGTTTCCTCTTTCTCTCATCCCTCCTCTACCCCCCACTATCTTGCACGGCCTGTCTGCCTGCCTACATTCTTAGTTCGACTTCGACTTCACCTAGCCTTGCTTTCTTCCGCCTGCCTACCCCATGCCATGAACGCCTGGGAGGGGACAGCAGCGACACATGAAGGCAAGAAGTAAAAAAAAAAACACAACAAAACCAACACAGAGTTTTCAGCCCGTTCAGAGGCTGGGCAGTGGAGGCTGTTGAGGAGAACAGGGGGAGAGTTCAAAACTCTGAGGAGAGGAAAGACGGTGGTGGTGGTTCTTCCTCCCGAAGGGTGGTAAACCTCCCTTATTCCCCAACCCTTTTCCTGAGTTTCATTGGGGGGGGGATCTCTCATCTCCAACACTGACAGCTTCTACTTTTGAGCCTGCCGCCAGCTCTCTCGCCCCCTTCGCTTCTCCCTCTCCTCCCCTCTCTCCCCTCCCTCCTGCTTTTGTGAGGATTGTGGCACCCTTGGGAAGCTTATTATGCTTTGAACTTTAGGAGAGGAGGAGGAGAGGGGGGAGAAAACATACACTTGAGGCAGAGGAAAGAAAGACTATTGTGGATAGAATTATGTGGAAATTACCGTGCTTTTCTCCTCTGCCCAAGCAGGCTAGCTGCTGCGGTTCCTATGAACCACCAAAATGTTCTGGTGGACCACCAGTGGTTCGTGGACCACAGGTTGGCGACCACTGATATAGTGAAGATGTTGCACCAAAATCACTGCAATGGAGCACTCATCGTACAAGCTTTATGTAAAATGTCAAAACAAATAGGAAGCTCTTAGCCTTGCACAGATTTTTGAAAAAGGAAGTTTAGTTGCTATGCAGAGAAACTCCTCTGTTTTACACAACAAATGCCAAATGAATCTCTGCTAAATAATTTACTCAGTGTTGTTTTGTGCAAGATCATAAGTCATGGTCAACCACTTTTTAGACTGATAGGGAGTATAACATTGACTGGATTCAAACATAGTAAATTAAAGATATAGATATAGAGATCCAGTTTGGCCTAGAAAGTGGGAGACCATGAATTCAAATTCCACCTAATGAGTTATTTGTAAAAATAATAAAAGTGGGATATAAATAAATAAAATAATGTCAATGGCCTATTTGGTCTGTGACATAATGTGATGAAATCACAGGACATTGTGATTTGGCCTGCCATTGTGTCCCATTTCAGCTCCGTTCTGTTGCTGTTCAAACATTGGCTGGACTAGAAAATCTGATTCCCACATTATATTCAAGAGGCTTGTCTTGGAGACATATCCCACATGTGGCCATACCACCTTTCCTTGAAATGTTAGGTTAAGAGAACAATGGACAAGAATGATAATTCAATGAAAGCAATACAGGGAGGCTATTTTTGTGTTCATGGTTAATTTACATAAAATATAGATGTAATTAACAATACTTTGTGAAATTAGCATTAGGATATTATGCTTGAGTTTGTTTCTACAACTTTTATTTTGTATTCTGTTTTTGCTGCTGAGAGTTAACTATAATGTTCTATTAATATGCAAACAGTATAAAACATCTGACTATCATTCACTGTTACATTTAGTTAAATTTACCTCTAGCAAGAAGATATTTTAATATTAAAGATAATAACAGAAGTAAGAATGCAGCATTATATAGCAATTAACTCATTTTTCCCTATAGGGATTACAGATAGTGTTGTTCCTGCAGAAAGAGAACAAAAATATTTGAAACATTTCCCAGAAACGAATTAGATCATATGCTATCCACCCAAGACAGCTGGGATGAAAATCATTTCCCATTTTTCAGATTTTACAAAATCTCCCGAATCTACTTATAATGTCCCTGCTATTTCTCAAACAACATAACCTGCGATTGGCAACATCAACAAAGAAATCAATAAAACAAGGTTTACTGAAATAATTAATGACTAAAGGGCAGGACATCATTGGAAAGGAGTAGGCTTCATTTCTCTGGGATGTTGTGTGCATTTCTCTAGAATTCCCAAATCTGGGGTAGTGTGGCAGTGCCATCTTTTGGGAATGCCATCCTTTGGGATGATCTGGGATTTTGGGATGCTACAAACTTGTTCTCTCTTAGATTTCAGATTGCTGAGCTGGGAAGAGGTAGAGAAAAGGGGAAGACATAGAAAAAGAGATAAAGGAGTGACTTTAATGTGTGACAATTCTGCTAATTGTTTTGGGTTTTCCTGTTCTTTCTGTTCTTATTGGAACATTGTTGTTTCTTTTCTGTTTCTTTTCCTTTGAAAAAAAAATTAGATGGGCTTATCTTGTTCTATCCAGGGACAGAACAGACCCACTTACATCCAACATTGCTATTAACTCAGGACAATGTTACTCACTATCAAGGACTATCATCAAACCCATTCATATATTAGAATACATTTAGAAATACTTTTAGGTGACTCCTGTATTATATGACTTCAGCAAACATAAAATAGGTTTTTCAATGTTTTAATGTTTTTCAAATAAGGTAAGAACAATTGTATCTTAAGCAAAAACCTAGTTATTTGTACTACAGGACCCTGTTTGCTGCTACTTTATTTAAACTGAGTTTGTATATCAGTGATGTATATCAGTATGACCTCTGTAGATGTCATATACTAAATAAATAAATAAATAAATTTCCTATATTATATTAAACATAGACTAAACCTATGTGCATATAGACCCACCATTGTTCAACACTTGCAAACCAATTTCACCACCTATGTGACATTAAAGAAAATAATGTTTTGTGCTGATAGTTGAAAAATCGATTTGTTCAAATACTGAGATTCCATACTTCATACCAAAGGCTACCAGACTAGTTTACATACCAATAAACTAGACATACCCGACATTTAGGCTTACAATTACAATGAAAGAATATGAAAAGAAAAAGGAATGATGGAAGAAAAGGAAAACAAAATAACTCCGACAACAGTTTTGTAATGTATCTTATTTATTAGCAAGAATGCTGGCAATACCCTATTCAGAAAAGCTTAGATTACATATTTGCCTCTACAATGCTTCCACTCTCCTCTCAAAACCCTTGAAGTTTAAAAACAGTACTAAACAAATGAGCTATGATTTTTTTTATAGAGATATGTTTTATATATCATGTAGTTGGGTTCCACAGGTGATCAGTATTGATTATATTTTTATTCTCCTTCATTTATTGAGTTTAGCATAACAAATATCTTTATCTTGGCAAAAACCCTGGAAGATACTGTAGATTAGATTGTCCTCAACCTACAATAGGAAAGAGGTGAGAATGCAAATGCCACAAATCCGCAGGAGCAGGTGAGTCAGTATGGTAAGCTCTTAAAAAAGGGAAGGCAACCTGGTGTTTGTAATTCAATACTCAAATAATTCTGTTGCTCTGTTAGAATTGGTTCATAAGGTAATTCTAATGTCTAGAACAATACCTAAGTAGTTGGAGGACGGTTTGTAGACTACTGCTCAAGTGGAACCTTTAAAGAGCTATTTGAATCTTATCACAGCTTAGAATTCTACTACCCTGTTTCCCCGAAAGTAAGACATCCTCCGAAAATAAGACCTACTTACAGTTTTGCCTCTCGCTGAAATATAAGGCATCCCCCGAAAATAAGACCTCTCTGATAATAAGGCCTCGGACTTCCGGTTCTGGGTGGCCTTGGTGGAAAAATAAGACATCCCCTGAAAATAAGACCTGGCGCATCTTTGGGTGCAAACATTAATATAAGACAGTGTCTTATTTTCGGTAGACAGAAGAATGGAAGATGAGCAAGTTAAAGAGACATGGACTAAAAACTTTGGATATCCTATTGATATTGACAGATGGAAGAAATTATGGGAGAAAAATTTAAGGATGATCAAAGCTACAGCATATAAAGAGAATTTGTATATGTTTTATAAATGGCATATGACGCCATGCAAAATGTCCAAGATGAGTAAAGAAGTGTCAGATAGGTATTGGAAGTGTAAAAACAACACAGGTACATATCATATGTGGTGGACGTGTACATATGCGGAAAAATACTGGGGGGAAAATGCATAGATGATTACAAGAAATGACAAGGAAACAGATAAATTTTAAACCTGAACATTTTTTGCTGGATATTCTTCCAGAACAATTTAATAAGCAATATGTGTATTTGACAATACATGTTCTGACAGCAGCTAGAATTGTCTTTGCACAATATTGGAAGAATGAAAAAAGAATACAACATGAGGAGATAATTAGAAAAAAATTAGACTGTGCACAAATTATACAGACTAACTCTGATGTTGAAGAATAAAGAAGAATCGGTACACTTCAAAACATGGAATAGTTTTTATGGATGGTTAGACAAAAAATGAAGGAGTAGGTTTGAAATTGTACTGGTAAGATGAAATAGGCACTGTTGAAGATCTGTAAAATGTATAACAGATGGTTGATGTTGATCGAAATATTGAAGCACTTGTTTTTGTTTGTTTTTATTTTTGTTTAAAATTAATAAAATTCTTTAAAAAAGAAAAGAAAAGCACTGCCAAACTAAACAATGCAGAACAGTTTGTCTTTAAATATGTTAGTTTTAAACATCCATAATCCCAGTCAGCATAACCAATAGTGATTGTAATTTAAATTATCTACCTCTTGTTTAGTAAAATAAAACTTCCCAAGTACAAGTAGTTCTTGTTTAATGAATACTCATTCAGTGGCTGAAGTTATGACAGCACTGAATGAGGAGACTTATGATCAGCCCTGTTGCAACAGCCTTGTGGTTACATGATCACAATTCAGGTGTTCAGCAACTAGCTCACGATTATGATAGTTGCAGTATTCTGCGGTTACATAATCACCATTTATACCCTTTGCTGCCAGTTTCCAACAAAGTCAATGGGAAAGGCATCAGAGGTCACAAATTGTGATCATGTGACATCATGCTTAACAGCCATGCAGAATGGCAATCAGAACTGTCACAACTACTGCTGTAAGTCATATGACAACACATGATATTGCTCATTATAATCACATTGCTTAACAATAGTGTTACCATGGTTTCAAGCGAGGACTACCAATACTGCAATTAAATGTTGTTATGTTACAGCAAACCTCCATCACATGCTGAAGAGAACCAAAAATTAGCAGATGACCTAAACATGTTTTTTTGTGCTTTTTATTTTCATTTTTGTTTAAATCCAATAAAATTCATTTTTGTTTAAATCCAATAAAATTTAAAATAAAAAAAAGAATATCAGCATTTAAAAAAAAATCTTTTTGTTGAATTTTCACAAAATAAAATCAGTTCTTATAATAGTGATAAAAAAACATCAGATATGATACCAAATTACATTGACATTACATATTATACATGTAATTAGCACTTTAGTATAACATGTATTCTTTGGTTCACTGAGGTTTCAAGTTCACTACTCACTATGCGCCCGCAAATTGGGGTGCACCCTGTCTTTCTATATTTTGTATGCTTTAGTGATGTTTCCATAACCTTACAAGACCTCAGTTTGTTTCTTGCAGAAGTAACAAAGGAAAAAAATATTTTCAAGTAATATGTAGCATCGCATTACTTGATACTTAAGGGTCTAATATTTGTGCAGCCTCTACAGTTGTAGTTTTTATCTACATATATTTTATCCTTTAATTCAGTGTTGTTTTCGTGTTCCCTTCTGTCATTGGGCTCCTTGTTCAGGATATCCCATCATTCTTTGTATCTTGATTTAATTCTCCTAATCGAACAAGGCCCCGGTTTTTTTCTTAATTATTTTAGTCCTATATTTATAAGTTCTATCCATTGACCTGTGATAGTTAGACTTTATGAGGTATCTATCCTCTTTCCTTTACTTTCATTGCCTCCTTTCCTTTTTTCTCCTTCCCTTCTGCTTTCCTGTCCTCCTCCTTTCTCCCCTTCTCCCCTTTCTTAGTTCCTCTCTCTTTTCTCTCTTCTTTCTCATCTCTTTCTTCGTAAACTATTCTACTTAATCTGTTCCCTCATTACACCTTCAATCTTTCTCTCCTGTTTCCTCTCTTAACTTCCTCCTTTCCTTCTCATTTCTCTTTCTTCTCCCTCTCTACTTTCTACTACTTCCCCTCTTTCTTCTTTCTACTTTCTTTCTCCTTCTTCTTGCCCCCTTCCTCCTTTTCTCTGAACCTACTGTTTCTTTCTTTTCTTTTCTTTTCTCCCTGTCTTTCCTCCATTTTTAAGTTATTGTTCCTATCCACGCCTCCGCTTCTTACTGTGATTGGTTTTCCTATTTGGATCATCTTTTATGTCTTAGTTTTTATTTTTGTTTTCTTTTTTTGTATTTTTAAATATTTAAGATTTATCTTTGTTTGGGCCTTTCTTCTTGCTTATTTCCCATATTTCCATATGCTTGCCAGCCACTTATAGAATTTGACCCATACTTGATGATACGTTGAATTATCTTTATTTTTAAGTTTTAAAGTAAAATTATTCATCTCTGCACAATCTAAAATTTTAGTTATTATATCCTTGTCTGTTGGACAATTTGGATCTTTCCAATGTTTGGTGAACACAATCCTTGCTGCCATTCTAATGTGTACCGCTAGGTGCCTATCCTGTTTGTTCATTTTTTGGTTGGTTATACCTAATAGTAATATTTCTGGGTTATTTGTTATTTGTTTATCTAGCATCTTGTTTAGCCAATTTCTTATCTTGCTCTAGTAATTTCTCGCAAAGCTACAAGACCACCACATATGATAGTACGTTCCAGTTATTGTCTTGCATCTCCAGCATTTATTACTATTGTTCTTGAATTTTTTAGCCAATCTTTCCGTTGCCATTTGCCATCTGTAAAACATTTAATATGATTTTCTTTGTAGGCTGTTGATTTTGTCTTATAGTTTTGCTCCCACAATTGCCCCCATTCTTCTGAATCAAGTTTCCTACTCAGATTCATTTGTCAATTGTGTATATTTCCATTAATCTGTTCTTTTCCCTTTTTTATTCTCAACAAGTAAATTATATGTTTTTAATGAGTTTTCATCAGAATTAAGTAGGATTTTGTCAAATTCTAGAGAATGCCTATAGATACCAGCCTTTTTTTATATCACTAGTAAAACATGAGCATATTTGTCTGTATGCCCAATCAGTAAGGTCTTTCAATTGTAATCTAGATTTCAAGTTCGCTTCCTCATTCAAAATCTCTTTGTACGTCCAATATTTTTTTCGTATCAAATTGGGAAATATAGGCACTTCTATTGTTGATACCCAGCTTGGGATTTTATGATATACTAGCTTTTTGTACCTATGCTCCACCACAGGTTTTGTATAATTCTGTATCCTTCCCACTCTCTCTTTCTCCTTCTTTCTATCTCTCCCTCTTTCATTCTGTCTCTCCCTCTCCGCCTCTCTCTTTCTCTTCTTTGTCACTCTTTCACCATCTCTCCTTCCCCCCTCTCTTTTTCCTTATTTCTCTGTCTCCCTCTTTCACCCTGTCTCTCCCCCTCCCTCTATCTATTTTTCCTCTTTGTCATCCTCTTTCACCCTCTCTCCCCTCCCC
>JANHFO010003234.1:352000-362764 GCA_032468095.1 Pareas carinatus
CCCCAGAACGTCGACCTCGCCACTTGCAGTACATCGTCCGACTCGCTCGCGCGCATTCATTGTCCAAAAATCAGTTATTCCCCCAGTCATACATTTCTCCCGTTTTGGAGATGGGGATAATTAATAGAAAGGCTGTTCAAATTGGCAGTAAAGCAGCGCTTGGACTTTGTGGGATAGGAAGAGTTTTCGTCTCAAGAAAAAAAAGAGGACTGGGCTGGTGGAAGGGATGCCGGTGTCCTGGCAGAGCTTCCGCGTGGATTTTCCAAGTTAAGGGAGGGAAAGGCTAAAGACAGCAACCGCCAAGAACCGCGCAGCTGTGACACAGCAGTGGAGATGTTATTCATATAAAGGTCTGTTTGTGAAAGTTTTACTTAGCAAACTAAGCATCATCATCATAAGGATCATTAAAGTCTACCTGCCTTTATAGATTCTAAGCAAGCTATCTGAAGTGTGAATTAAACTTGAAATATTTTTTTTAAATGTGGGATTAAAGAAGAAGCAGAAATCTCACTGGGCATGGAATTCTGGTTACCTGTACTTCCACTAGCTGTCTTGTGGTGCAATGGTTTCTCTCAAGGTTTTCTAATATTACAGCTTGCCTGTATCAAGCAGTTACATAGGATCCAAGAGGTGAAGGGAGCTACTTCAGCAGAATTCTCAGGGATGCTAATTGGACAGGTTAGGGTAGGCATTGATGGGAAAGCCAGTGTAGCTACTAATGTGTTGAAAAATGATAATATTTACTGCATTTTCCCATGAGTACAGAAGAAAGCTCTCACCCCTC
The DNA here is from genome assembly GCA_032468095.1 of Pareas carinatus. Lineage (NCBI taxonomy): Eukaryota > Metazoa > Chordata > Lepidosauria > Squamata > Pareidae > Pareas > Pareas carinatus. Next base: position 352,785 of record JANHFO010003234.1, read on the forward strand.
TCTGCCTTTCTAGCTAGAATTTTCTGTGCATAAATACTAAAGTTTGCATACTGTCTGAAAAATTATTTGGGCAACTATGGGAGATGGGTCTGTTGAATGTTCTGTGATTCTGGCATTTGACCAAGTGTCAAAGAACTCATAAAGCAGCTTTAAGGTGAAATGTGATATATCATGCCCCCGCCTTCAAAATATATTTGTTGCCTTTCATTTTTGATGCATGACATTGCAAGAAAACATTTTTAAAAGTCACTCCTTCAGAAGTGTGTGTGTGTGTGTATGTGTGTGTATCAGAAGCTGCTAATTAGTTGAGTTAAATGATTAAAGCAAAGTATTTAATTTTCCACTCCACTGAAAGATGTGATGTAAACTTTCTTAGATACTAAGGTTGACAAGAAAACCACTTGCAAATGTGGCATCCATGCATTGAGAGAGATACAGAAACATAGTAAGTTGTTTTCAAGTGGCTTAAATTAGATAAAATTTAGAAGTTGACAACCAGACTGTTAAAACAAGGGCAGGAATTGTAAGAATACCAACTTGCAGTTTGTGCACTGAGGCCTTGTGTCATTTATTTCAGAGGTAAGTCTCTTACTACATGTGCTAAGGCATGGTTGGTTGGTTTGTTTTAAAAAACATTATGTTGAAAAAACAGTGTTTGGCTGGGTTACACAACCACAGCCAACACTAGGCCAAAATATGACTGCCTGGTTTGTTGATCAGTGTGGCTAGTAATGAGTCACTGTCTTCTGCTGTTAATTTGTCAGTCATTTTAACTAAAGACTAGCATATTGTTCAAATAAAACTTAAGCCAGAACCCACACCTTACAGTGTAGCATATGGTAGCAAGGTTGGCACAATGCATAAAGTCCAAACTTAGAAAAATCCACCATGGCATAACAGAATATGCAGAACTAAGCAGTATAAATGATGGCATTTCATCTGCTAAATATGCCAATCATTACAGCCTTATAATATTCTTTGCAAATTCCAGAAAACATGGTGCTGTATTTCTGTTTGACAAGACACAGTAGAAAAAAAATTAAGCAATAATGTGAAACCATGTTTTTATATCACTGACCTGATGGGATTTCTTTAAAAGAGAGGGAGGGGAAATGCCCTTAAACTAGTCCAGCTCTTTGTCAAGCTGTAATCTAGGGTTCCAGATGGTAAATGTTCAAAGGAATATTTATGGCTACTGCTGCATACCTTTGGTTGACATTTGGTTCCTTCCTTACAGCACTTATGCTGGGCACAAACACATGAAGATCCCATTAGTAGCTTAACAGCTGTAAAACTATTCAGAGAGCTTGAAGGATTCTGCAATATTAGATTATTTGAAGAATAGGGGAAATTATTCTCAAATGCTAGGGAGAATTACTTGTGGCTGGCAAAGCTGCCAGTATGCAAAAAGAGCTTTTAATTTCAATTTCTTTTTCTCATTTTGAAGTATGAACTTTTTAAAATGAAAAGTTGAATATACCAGATGAATCAAAAGTTTTTAGACTGAATGGCTAAACTGCCAAATTTGGACAAGAAAAGCGTCAAAACCCTGCTAAGCTTATTAAATGGTTTTAGTGAGTTAAATACAGAAAATTGCCTTACACTGGCTGGGTTTACATAATCTGCTCAGACAAAATGTAGTTTGTGACCAAACATGTCACTTGAACTGTGGTGTGACACTGACCAATAGTGGTTTACTTAGTAAACCATGACATGGTATATTGGAGGCCAGCACAGACTCAATATTCATGTGTTTTAGAGATGATTTTCCCTACTTCTATCTGGAGATGCCAAACTATTGGCATGTCTACTGAGCTGTTTCTTTCTCTAGGTTAATTGGAAGCTTTATACTTAATCAAATTATAATCATCTATTTATGAAAAGTAAAAGTTGTTCAGACTTTATGAGGTTTTCTTTCCTTCTTAACACTAAATAGAAATAGCTGACACTGGAGCTGTGAAGACAATTTTTTGGGGGTAAGAAATGATGGGATATGAATAGTGGAGTGATCACAGGCATGTCTGGAAAGACTTGAATTGAAGTAAAGCAAACTTTTATATGCTTGCTTAAGTTTTATAGTCTAGCATCCTCCACTTGTGATTAGATTCAGAAATGTAATTTAATTGAACCAAATAGTAGAAGTTGCTTTAACCCAGCTCATTTCTCCTCCTCTCCCTCTCCAGCCTTAATGTCAAGCAAATGGCAAATGCAATAACTTCTTTGAAGCATAAGGTACTTTGATGTACATTCACGTAATAGTGTATTAGTTTATTACTTGGCAGGACATTTCTCTTTTTGGCATTTCATTGTCAAGGTAGAGGAGCCTGTTCTACTCATCGTGTGCTGCTTGATACTTTTGATTTGAGCTTTTTATTAGCCTGTGTAATTCTTGATGAATAATTTATAAAAGTATATGCACTTTTTAAAGCATCTTTTTTAAATGTGCTGAGCCAGTGATGCAGAGATGTCATCTCATCTTGCCAAATGTCTGAGCTGCCCCATAGAACTTGAAAAGAAAATACTGACTCCTTTGAAATTGCAGCAAATATTGAAAGCCTAATTATATCAAATTATGGTTTTCACTAAGATCAGGAATAAATGAAAAGCAATCATGAAATACATTGAAATGTAGTGGCTTAGTATTTTCAAATATGGAAGGTATTATAAACCAAAGTTCTCAAAGGAAGTTAGTCAACCATGGGGATAACGATTTTTGAATGATTTTCAAGTACTGTTCTCACTTAGTCTTCTATTACAAAGGATTTTAAAGACATTATTATCAACGTTTTGAAACTTGCGTACTCACAATCAAGTAGTTGTCTAGGCAGATCATATTTTGTTTTTTATGTCATTACTGGGTGGTAAATGGATATATTGGTTGTTGTCCAGTTATGTGCTTTTGCTAGTGAAACTAGGCAAGTTGATTTCAGCTCCCATCCATTCTCAGAATCTGCAGATGTTCTGTCATCTATCCAAATACATTTTGACAATATGAAGTGTTAGGCAGATTAGAAATCCATCATGCTCATGCAAGTCTGCTTGTATGATACTGGATTCTGTTATATTATTGCCATATTAAACTGGATTATTTGTTCTGTTTTCTCATGGTTTGGAAAATAAAGGATGACTTCTTGATACCCAAGAATTTATCCTTGGATTTACAGTAAACTATGCTGTAAGAGCTAGCTTTGTTCTCTGACTATAGTACCCTGTTTCCTCGAAAGTAAGACATCCTTCGAAAATAAGACCTACTTACAGTTTTGCTTCTCACTGAAATATAAGGCATCCCTCAAAAATAAGATCTCCCCGATAATAAGGCCTTGGACGTCTGGTTCTGGGCGGCCTCGGTGAAAAAATAAGACATTCACTGAAAATAAGACCTAGTGCATCACTGGGTGCAAAAATTAATATAAGACAGTGTCTTATTTTCGGGGAAACATGATGGAAGCAATGTCATCGTCTCTGATGTTTAATCAAAATGCTATAAGCAAATTAAAGAACATAGGATAGTGTTGGTATTCAGGGTAGGTCAAAGTACTTGCATTTGGGCTTCCCAATACTCTTCATGCTAGCTTGGTTTATAAGACACTTTTCAGAGTGAGATGGGTGGCATATAAACTTAATAAATAAATAAATGATAAGATTGGAGTATGATAGGCTCACAACTAATTATACAATGAGATGTATATTACCTGCCTTACCATTGTGCACATTTACTTGAAAATAAGCCTCATTGATTACAGTAATTTAAAATATAAAAACTCTCCTTGCCTAATATAGAGTAGGATATTCATATAGTCCTGAAAGCATTTAGTGAAGATATGTGAAATGTATAGTTCTGTAAATTATCACTCTATCTGAAGAGCTGGATTTGTCTAATAAATTACTAAAGAGCATTTTGCCTTTAGGTTGTTGCCTATTTAAGAACTGTTCAAGAAGCACTGCCATATCTTACAGAGATTTTAGAATACAGTTACTATAAACCTGAGTTATACTGGGCAATAGTTTTGGGTTATTGGAATTGTAGTCCAGAACAACTAATTAACATCAGGATGCCTATTTTTTCTGAAAATGTTCATCTGATTATAGACAGCTCATCACAGAAATAGTACTATAGCACCTTTTGTCAAATAAAAAACCACTTCATATATTTATATTGCAACTGGAAATTCATCTCATGATAGTAATATAACATTTCCGTACACCGTTTTAAAATAAATAATTTAATTGTAGCAGCTGGATGGTTTAATATACTACCAAAGAATGAGGAATGCCATACTTTCTGGACAGCCTGGAAGTAATAGATAAGTGGGTTGAAAATGTGTTGGTTATAATTTTACCATTTTTAAAAGTAACTAATTTTTATAATTTCTAGACAAACATCTGCGCTTACTAAAAGTAAATCGATTTTCTGTGTGCCAGTTAACCTTTAATCATCTTTACTAAAAAGCATTATTTCCAGTTTCAGAACTTAGAACAAAAAATAATATTACTACAGTAGATTTGTATAGTATCTATCTGACTACATATTATGGATAAAGTACCTTAAAGCACTTTGTTGCTCAAAAATATTAGATTCTTGTGGAATCATAACCCCCCAAAATGGGGTGCCAAGAGTAGCTCCAATTTTTGTAGTTATTGAGATATCTTCAATACACCTGGCTTATTTATTTTCTACTTGCCCACTTTGCATGATTTCTTATAAGAAGGCAAGACAGGTGAATGCTGATGTTCCTCTTTCTACTACATATAATGACTCCATAATTGAAGTAGATGAAAGAAAATAAACATAATAAGAGTGATAGATAGGATGGTAAGTCTGATGTGGGACTTCCTTTGAGGTATGAGCCTGTTAAATGACCCAGTATGTACTTGTATAGACTATTGCATGTAGGAATAAATCTGTTACAAAATGCATAGTTGTAGTTATTAATATCCTCTTCAAATCTCTAACGGAGCAGTCACTCATTTTTTCCATGCTACTGAATCACTGAAAATGATGTCTTACCTAGAGCAACTCTCTAGCATTCACTATTATATGTCATAATACATGAGATTATTCTTATGCATTATTAATAATTATGCATTATTCATAAAGAAGAAGGTCTGCAGGTACAAGTCTAATACCTTGAGCAATAACCACAAAAATAGGTATTTAAAATTAATGAGTAAATATTTTTTTAAATCATAAAGGGGTGTGTTTTAAAGAAAAAAGCAAGTAAACTATTAACCACTTCCTTTCTTCTGTTAATACCCTGAATTTCAGGATTACAGGGTCATAAAAAGGAGAGTGATGTTGCCCCAAATATAAACTTACTTGAGCAAAAAAATAATAAAGCTTTGATTCTTTGGAGATCTTCAAATCTTTTTTACCAATAACAGAATTGAATTCAACACATTTTAAAACAGAAGTGCAAAAATGAGATGTGGGACAAGAGAAATATTACAGAAAGCTCCAAGTTTTCTTGATACTGTCAGATCTTCCTCAGTTGCTCAAGTTATTGAAGATTACTCAGTCCCAAATTCATTTCAAATGTAACTTTTCTATCCCAATCACTATGGAAAGCAATTGCCAAGGCGCAATCACACAGCTGTGTGTTCATTGATTAATCTGTGTGAAGATTTGAAAAAGTGCTTTGCTTCTGTTAAAACTTTTGATCAAAATGAACTGAATGAATAAAAAAAGTTAGAGATGTAGTTCTGTTTTTTGTGACATGGATTTGAGGTGGCTCCACAAGCCAAGGTCCACTTTCCTCAGGTGTAATAAAAAGGGACAAAGAAAAAAAATGTGAAAAGTTCACCTTGAGAAATGTGGTAATTAACAAGACCAGGGCAGGTGGAGCGAATTTATTCTTTTTCTAACCCTCTTGCTCTTCAGAGGGAAATATGTCTTCTACAGTTATTATTTGTATCTATACAATTTATATTTCAAACTATATTATATTGGCAGTATGATCAAATCACACCATCTCTATGTATTTGGTTAGTTTTTTGCATAAAGATATACTGATATGGTAGATCAGTTATAACAATGGCTAAAAAATATCTGTAAAATAAAAACAGTAGTCATAATATGATGATTTTCTTTGCCATCCTTAAAACTTGAATGGACAGTACTTTACTGGCTGATTTTTTAAATCATCTTTCAACTCAAATACTTCACCTTTTTTGTTTGTATGTCACTTGCTAGGTTACTGTAGCATACAATTTTTAATTTTTAAATCAGGCTTTATGTAATGTTTTTAATAGAGTTTTTATTGTTTGTGTTTGTATTGTGCTTTTACATTGCCTGTGAGCCGCCCTGAGTCTTTCAGGAGAAGGGCGGGATATAAATAAAATTATCTTATCTACAACTTTGAAATAATAATACATTGAAATATATTAAGCAAATAATCAGTAAAGGTAACTGATGCAGAATTGCCTCTTTTCCCACAAATAGTCTATGCAATTGGAATTTGAAAATGTGATTAAGGATGGGTTAATGATAGGAACAATTTCTGCAGTATTTTTTGAGAAGAGACGAACTTTGGTATTATGATGCTGAAAAGTATATAAAGATTCATTTTTTTAATGTGTAGATACATAATTATTTGGGTATATACTCAACCCTAATAGAAGAAAAAATACACATTCCTTTAACTTTAAAGCATCTGCTTGTTCATTGTATTATTTAATGTCTGTCAGGAGCTATGGGCAATTTGGAGCTGGTTATATGCAGAGAATGCCCAGCTTTTTTTCTTTGTTTCTTGTAATGGCCAAATCAAGTATGAAAGATCTGAATCATTATTTAGGTACAGAAGTTAATCCATAGAGAAACTGGCTTGGCTTAGGAGTCTTGACTTGTGTGCCCACTCTCCCTTTTTCATAAACATTTAACTGCTATCCTGTTCACATCTAGATTAGACTATTGCAATGGACTGTTCTACAAGAGTTTTCAGAAATTCCAGCCTGTGTACTGCAGCGGCTATAGTGCTTTTGTTTATTTCCCAGAATATATTATACTAATACATTTCACTTGTCCTGGCACAAAAAAACGCTGGTTATTATGTGTCAAGTTCAAAATGCCCAGATTATCTGAAAGTTTGCCTTCTACAGTATGAACCTTTTTATGCAGCATACTCAATGTTTTATATTTTGCTATTTTTTTCAGGGTGTTTAGAGATGCTGAAGTGATATTAGAGTAGTTGATTTAATATCAGAATAAAGATAGTGGTATTTGTTGCCTATCTACATTTTAGAAAAACTGCAGACTGATTTATTCCACTGTATTTTATGTTGAAGACTTTTTGCTCTGTAAGTGTATTTTTAATCTGATTGTTTGGTATCTCTCAATGCAATTACTTATGGACTATGATCTATGTTGGGCAGAGCTTATAGCAGTGATGGTGAACCTTTTTGAGGCCGAGTGCCCAAACTGCAACCCAAAGCCCACTTACCTATTGTAAGGTGCCAGCATACAGGCACCCCCCCATACCTCCCCCGGTGATGCTCTCCCATGACAATTCCGCCCCCCAGAGAACGTGCTCACCCACCTTCAGCTTTTTCTCCGATGGCAGCAGGGCGCTTCCCTGCTGCCTGGGCAGCTTCTCTGGGGTCGGCAGGGTGCTCCCCAGCCACTCAGTTGGCTTCTCCTGGGTTGGTGGGCTGCTCCCCAGCCACCCAGGCAACTTCTCCTGGGACAGCAGGGCACTCACCCGTTGCCCAAGCAGCTTCTCCAGAGGTGGCGAGGAGCTCACTCGCCGCCCATACTCCTGCCTGCGGCAGGTCTCTCCGACTTGCTGCTAATTTTTTTTTAAATTTTCCTGGGTGATGCTACACATGCTGGCAGAAAGGACTCTACGTACCGGCTTTGGCATGCGTGCCATAGGTTTGCTATCACTGGCTTATAGGCTACCATGTTCTCCCACTGAACATAACCTATGTTGCTGTGCTGCTCCAGTAATTGCCAATTCCTTTTCCTCCTATGGGTGACCAATATTTGCTCTATTATATGTGTATACAGTATGCATATGCAATTCCACCATTTTACCATATTTTTAGTCACTTGAGATAGAAGGGTTTCAGCCTGCTCCCTTCCAATAGCCTGTAATGACAAAGACCTATTCCGATCTAGCAAATCTACTTTTGGTGTCAGATTTTCAGAACAAAACGTTCATACATTATCTCTTTCATACATCTTTGTTATCTGATTTATTTTTTAAAAAGGTAATTCTTAAAACTGTTGTTTATGCCCAATTTTCTTCTTCCAACAGTTGATTTTATACTGTGGAATGCAGGTTGACGTTCTGGTCGTTTCAAACTACAGGTGAGGTAAGTGAAATAATTTTCCCAGAGAATATTGGGAGGTAGTTTTCATCTGATGTTAACATATTCTGGCACACTGTGATATAGGGCCCAGTTACTTGCAGGACAGCATTCGACCCATTGATACCTCCCGCCGACCTGTACGCTCCCACAGAGTGGGCCTCCTCAGGGTGCCGCCAGTCAAACAATGCCGGCCGGTGACCCCCAGAGGGAGAGCCTTCTCTGTGGCAGCTCCCACCCTCTGGAATGATCTTCCCCCTGCTATACAAGTGATTGCTGACCTTCAAATCTTCCGCTGCTCCCTAAAGACCCATTTGTTCCAACTGGCTGGCTTGGGATAGCCGCGTCCTTGTTCTCCTGCATTCAAATTAGACTATTTTAAATATTATTTATTTGGGAAATTATTTTACTGCTCCCCTTTTAATTCTGGCTTGATTTAATATTTTTAAATATGCTTTTAGTGTTTGTGTTGTTTATACTTTTACATGCCTGTAAGCTGCCCTGAGTCCTTCGGGAGAAGGGTGGGATACAAATAAAATTATTATTTATTATTTATTTATATACCATGGAAATTTCCATTAGCATCAAGTCTGAACCATTGAGAAGGAAATGCAGTAGCAAGAATTATGAAAACTGAAAAACAGTGTCAGGGTTTTTGTTTGTTTCATACCCAATGCAAAGAAATTGCAGTAGGCTAGAAGAAATGTGGAACAGGAGCAGAGGCACAAGGTCTTGATTTTCCAAGTGAATATTCAATAGGTTGAATGTTAAAAAAAAATATTTTATACACAGAACTAGCAACATATATGTATTATTACACAATACCTGTGCAATGCTGCTGTGGGAGATGATGGCAATGGCGAGGAGGGTTAGCTCCACTTTTCTGTGTTTTTCTGTATAAATGGCATTTCTTTGACAGATCGTTGTGCACAGGACACCCAGGCAAAGTTTTAGTCTCGCCCCCCTCAAATACATGTATTCTCCTTACTTAATTGGACATTTTATCTTCCCACTTTGGTCATGAATATTATCCCTTCCATTTAGAAGTGCTTTGTCAAGGCCAGGGACCAAATAGGGACTGTTGAACTGGAAGAGTCTCAGATAAATCCTTTGTAAGTACTGGGGCACTTGTCTAAACAGTAAATGTATGTAATTAGAAGACTGAATAATTGCAACAGAATAGAATACAAGCTTTCAGAAACTTACTTGGGGGAAGCTTCATTATGGCTGTGCCAAGGAAAGGTGTTATTAAGCTAGTCTGAATAATCTGGATAACTTCCTTAACTACCTTTGATAAGGACAACAGACTCCTGATACTGAATGTCACCATATCTTGGCTATTTTATGCTTTGCAATTAAAGTTACTCTTTTGGCTGATTTTTTTTCCAGTTTTTACCTTGTTTGTGTGTTTATTGTTTTCAAACTAACAAACCTTATCATTTGAAAGTAATATTATATATTATAGCTAGTAGATCAAACACTATCCCTTTTGTTTTATTCTAGTTTGTTCTATTTAGAAAATTGGAGGAAAACCAACTTTTGTGAATACTATAGCTTAATTAATGCAGTTTACTAGATGATGTTATGCTTTAAACATCCTGGTTTACCGAGGAGCTGAGGGAGATGAAGCGCCGGAGAAGACGCCTAGAGAGCAGTTGGAGATCCAGCCGTTCCGT